>JAQQZT010000011.1:8189811-8200821 GCA_030068275.1 Clarias platycephalus
AACCTTTCTCTTGTGCAAAATATTTGTGAGGATAAAAAGTTAGAATCCATTACTATGCCATATAACAAATCAATTATGAAGTTTATAGAACCAATAAACCAAATGACTGCAATGGCAAAATGAGTTCTTTTCTGAGTGGCTATTTCAGCATGTCTTAAAGGAAAACATATGGCCACATAACGCTCTAATGACATCACAGCCAGGTTTAAAGGTGCATTATTAAATGTTGTAGTTGAAACAAAAACAAGAAAAGCACAAGCAACAGTAACTAGTTTGAAAACTGACATGCTAAAAATGTACAACATGGAGGTAACAATGAGCTGAATCGAGTCATTGAGAAGCATGTGGGTAAACAGAATGTAGCGTGGAGTCACTTTAAAAACAGGCTTACTCCAAACAGTATAGATCATGATAGCATTTAAATAAATAAAGAACAGTGACATTATTATTGCAACACTAACTTTTGAGATCGTTCCCTCAGTCAGTGCAACCCGAAACATTTGTTGATGTATAAACAAAATCTCATCTGTGCTATCATTACTGAATGCCATAATCCTGTACAAGCATGAGCAATTTAAATTACCAAATGTCTTTCAGATACAAGACTTTTCTAAAATGCAAATAGAATAAACACAATTTTTAAACAAATTATGTACATGAATAAATGTGCAGTGCTGGAGAATTTAGATGAAGGGCATTCAGGAAAATGTGAGCCCAGCCCTGAAGAGTAGGACTGGAAAGAACAGACCTTTATAATGGATAACATGGTGATCCCAGAGAGAAATGATGTGTCTTGTTATGATTGTGCATCTCTGATAATCTCATGTTACACAAATGTTTATTCACATAAGAATAGATAAAAACATGCCGGTCCCAAGCCCAGATAAAATGGGAGGGTTGCGTCAGGGAGGGCATCCGGCGTAAAATCTGTGCCAAGTTTTTGTGCGTACTGGATATTCCGCTGTGGCGACCCCTTGCCGGGAGCAGCCGAAAGACCAACAACAACAATAGATAACAACATAACCTAAAATGGTAATAGGTATAAAATTTTTAGTTTGTATAAAAACTAAAAAAAAAAAAATTCATTAAAAAAAAAAAAAAAAACTGATATAAAAAAATAATAATAAATATATATATATATATATATATATATATAAATAAAACATTTATTTCACTGATACTTTACTCATACCAAGATAATACATATTCCCATGAAGTTATTTACCAAAGTATAGGAAGTGTTGGGATGATAACATTTGGAGGCCTTAAACATATGATTCCATGTAAAGTGACATGTCCAAGAGGTGAGTGAGGTCATGCGGAAGCTCTTCTGACCTCTTACCACTGCCTATTGCTTAACCAAGGAACAGAGATTGCAACGTGCGTTTAGCACCTCGGCCAGCTCTGCTGCACCCACCGGTAAATTATTATTCACTGTCCTGGTGTCATCAGTCCCCTACAAAAGGACCCTCTAAGGTCTGTCCAGTGAGTCATATGTTCTGTGTGTATGACTGTCACGGCGTGTGCCTGTGATGGGCGTGCGCCCAAATCTTGTATCGCTCCTCACTCACTCTGAAGCTCATTAGCTAGGTGGCCTTCTTGTGGTCTGTTGGGTTATCGGTGTGGAATTAAAAAGAAGTCACTGAGCAGAGTCTTGCGGCAGACGCGGGGAAACTGAGGAAGAAGCCGGATTTCGTGACCCTGCCGCAGAGGAGGAAAAGGCCGCTAGGAGGTACATGTCATGGCCCCTGTTCCCAGCCAAGGAAAGCCGCCGGATGTCAGAGGAGGACCCCTGACAGAGGCCACGCCTAAGTGTGAGAGCAGGAGGAGCCGGTTCGGCCATCCCAGGAGAGCAGAGCCACCACAAATGAATCATGCAGTCCACGCAGGCCACTCTGCCTGCAGTCATCGCTCACCAGCCTGAGCCCACATGCCAGCGGGGCACTGCTCATAGATCTGCACATGCACACCTTCACTCTTTCCTTCCCTTAATTCCTTCCTCCCTCCTTCCTTTTAACCCTTTTCCTACCATATTTATCCTAAATAAATTACCCTTTTTTCCCCGTAAGACCTCGTCTCGTTTCCGTGCTTTATAGTTCTGCCCATGCAGAAAGGGTCGAACCTGTTACAATGACTCACTGATCTGCTCTCACGTTATAGAGTATTCCAGAGACTCCCCAAAATGGGATAAACCAATGAGAAGGCGCTCTCACCAAAGCTTGACTGCCTCTGCATTTGCACCAGCAAACCTAATCATCATTTCACTACACTCCTGAGTTATTCACCACATCCCCTTTTCACCCCACATAAATAAAGTGCACCTTAATCTTCATCTGCTTTCCCTGTGTCTGTGTTCTGGCCTACCCCATTGCAGCGCTTTACACTGGTGGAGAATGCAGGCGTTTGGCACAAACACTGGGGCTCAGCACATGCCAGAACAGTTCCTGACACGCCTACTACAAACAAGCATCCAGCAGCAGACGCTGCTGCAGCAACTAATGGAGTGGCTGCAGGTTACAACGGCTCTCCCTGTTGCAATAGTGTGAAGGAGATAATGTTTCCCTGCCCAATCCTCATAGGAAGTCTAAGCATCTGCTACACAAGCTCACACCACACAATGACGTTGAGGCTTGTGTGGTGGATGTGCTGAAATACACTTTACCTCAAGCCAGAAAAATTATAAAAGGATGCTGTGGCACATGGTGGATTAAAGAGGCTGAAACTAAGATCAGCTGCTCTTGTACATCTTCTTTGCCATCAGGGAAATTCCTCAAGCGTCTACTGACTTCACTCCTTTTGAGCTGCTGTTTGGATGGAACCTTTGATGTCTGCTTGATTTGACAAATGAAACCTGGGAAGAACAGCTCTCCCTATTCCATTTTGTGGTGTAGTATAACCAGAATGTGCAGGCTAAAATCAGCCACGTACTCTCCACATTTTAGGAACATATGGAGTGATCACAAGCTGAGCAGTGTGAAACATGTGCTTGGCCAGTACAGCCCTGCGAATTCACCCAGGCAATCAAGTGCTCCTCCTTCTGCCTAGTGCTAAGTATAAGATCCTGGCTTGGTGGCAAGGATCCTTCACCATAGTGGAATGAGTAGGACCAGTGAACTACAGACTACAAAAGCTGTGTATGAGGAAAAATGCTGCTCTGTGTCATGTTAGTTTATTGAAAAAGGTGGATTAAGCCTTTGGCACGTATTTCAGCTCTTGCTACTCTTTCTCCCAAAGCATAGGGGCATGGACTAGTGCTGTGCCTACTAGCTACCATGTGCGACACGATATTAAAGCTCCTACAGGCAGGATCATTCAGCCCCTGGTCTGGCCCTATCGTTGTAGTGCCCAAGCCCGATGGTTTGATAAGGCTTTGTAATGACTTCCATCATGAACCAAATTTCAGAGTTTGACACATACCCACTGCCCCGAGTGGACGACCTTATCGAGTAGCTGGGGAAGGCCTATTTTATCACCACATTGAATCTGACAAAAGGATACTGGCAAGTGCCATTCACAGCCGAAGCCAATAAAAAGACCACTTTCAGCACTGAGAGGCCATTGGCAGTCCTCCTCTTTGGTCTTCACCACAGCCACTTTCCTCATGGACATCGTGCTCCGCCATAATCACCCCTACTCCACAGCCATCATCATCTCGATGACGTAATCATCCATTCATGCAGCTGGGAAGATCACCACTATCACCTCCAAAAGGTTCTCAAGGAGCTCTAGAAAGCATGAGAACTTGGTTCATGGCAAACCCGAATAAATGTCTCCTGGGGCTGACAATGCACAGTACCTGGATTATCAGATCAGGCGTGAACTACTTAAAATCCCAGGAAAAAAGGTGGAAGCAGTCTCCCCAAACACACAAAAAGAAACAGGTATGTGTCATTTTTGGGAGTATTGAGTTATTATCTGCACTTTGTGCCCAACTTCAACACCATAGCACCACCCCTCTGTAACCTGATCAGGAAGGGACATCATAAATAAGTGCAGTGGATAGCAGAAGCAGAGGGGCATGACCTAGTGCTGCGAGGAGAAGATTTATCTCAGTCAAATAATACCAAATCAGGACTTGATATTCTTGATATACTTGACATTGAGACATGATATTAAAGCTACTACAGACAGGATCATTCAGACCATCAGCCCTGACTGAAAAGACATCTCACCAGCTTCCCCATTCTCTGTATCGCTGATTTCAACTGTCTCTTTGTGGTACACAGAGACACCTTGGAAACCAAGCTTGAAGCTATCTTTTTCCCCAGAGTTTGATAGAGAAGAACATCCAGTCCTGTATGTGAGTAGGAAACTCACACCAGCGGAACAAAATATCCTGCTATTGAGAGTGAGGCCCTTACTATTAAGTAGGTTGAAGTGGAGTTACAGTATAATGCTACGCTTGCCTCCCGATTACGGCGACCTCGTCCACTGGCGCGAGCCAAGACCGGCTCCTCCCAGCTCTCTCTGGGCGCGGCTCAGGCGGGAGTCTCTCCTGGACGTCCGTCGGCTGGGCGGCTTTCCCGGCTGGGATCGGAGGCCCTAACGCAGTCCTCTCGGCGGCCTTTTCCTTTTCGGCGGTGGGGATGCGAAGGCGGGCTCTAAGCAGGTCCGAAGGTCCTCTTGCGGAGATCAAAGGGCGGCATTCCGCCTTTAAAGTCTCTAGGGCACATCACATTGCCCCTGCTCGCGTGCCACTGTCCTTTATAAAATCCACCGTGTAGTAAAATCCAGCTTTCCAACAGACAGAACCCGAGCTACACTCCCCGCTGTGTTTTATAGCGCGAGGAGAAGCCTGGGGTCATTAACGACAATAGCTCACCAGCCGTGCTTAATTCTGCGGCCCTACTCCTTCGCGCACCAGTAGAAGGAGAGGGCGCCTACCTAGTGAGCTTCGGAGTGAGCGAGGAGCGATATTAATTTGGGCGCACGCCGTGACAGTCATGTAGTCTTATGAGCCCAGACTTTTGAAATCAGTGTATGGGCAGAAGGGCAATAAGTAATGCACCCATCATGCATACTGGCCTTTAGGGTTGCTTCAGTTGGAAAAGTCTCAACATTATGTAGCAAGAAAAAATGCTGCTGACCTTGTGAATGTACAGAATATCCAGAAAATCCTATCAATTGATTTTTAAAAATGTATTATCTATTTTTTTCTTGATGGTGTGGTCATATTCCAGCCTAATCTTTCTGTGCCTTCAGCTGAATTGGAAAGGTATATGAGCTGGTGCCTAGGTTCTCTGATGGCCACTCTCTTCCACAGTTGTGGTAGCTCTGAGCTGTGTCCTATTCTAATTTTCATTTTAAGTTTTTTATTTGTTATTTATTGTCAATTTTCAAAAATAGTGGAAAATCTCTTTTGGCTAACATGCAGAAATCACTCACTCTCACTCACTCATCGTTGTCATTACCGCTTAATCCTCTATTCAGGGTCGCGGGGAGCCTGGAGCCTATCCCAGGAGACAAGCACGAGGTGGGGTACACCCTGGACAGGGTGCCAATCCATCGCAGGGCACACAGACATACGCACACACACACTCATTCACACACTACGGGCAATTTGAGAACACCAATTAACATAACCTACATGTCTTTGGACTGTGGGAGGAACACGGAGTACCTGGAGGAAACCCACCAAGCCCGGGGAGAACATGCAAACTCCATGCACACAGAGATGGGAATCGAACCTGGACCCAGGAGGTGAAGGCGACAGTCCTAACCACTACACCACCGGTGCACAAATCATTCATATATAATTAAAGATTGTGAAATATTTTACACATCAATATATATTTATATTGAGCCTCATTTACATCCTTTACAAGTGATAACAAGAACTGACAAGAACTGACTAAACCTGGTAACTCCACTGTCCTAATAGGTCCACTCCACTTCCATTTAAAAAATGTTGTTCTTGTCTAGTTGTTTTCAATTTATCAGAAACAAGCCAAGGCTAAATAAAGAACTGATTGTATGATTACGTACAATATTGTCATTAATCATGAAACCCTAAATTTATAAAAAGTCACAATATAAACAACATATTCTTGAGCAGGAACATTTGTAAGTTGTGTTAGTATGTTTGTGTGTGTGACTTGTTAGTGTGTGTGTGTGTGTGTGCGCGCGAATGTAAGAGAGACAGAGATGTGAGTATTAACATAGTATTTGTGATGTATGACTGTGTAGAATAGGTGGAATCTTACATGTATGTTAAGACCTCCAAAAAGCAACGGATGCTGAAAAAAAGCATTACACTTTGATGTTACTTAATGTGATGTCATTCAATATGATGTTACTCAATATAATGTCTCACAGAAAGTTATTAATCAATTTTAGCACAAGTTTAAGGCATCGTCATGGCTGACCCATTTGAAATATAAAATATCTATCTGCAATTTTGCATCCTCAATGTCTAACTAACTTATCAGTTAGTTTAAGATCAAATGTTCTGATTGAGCCCACAGGTCTTTATTAAGGTTTATGTAAAGTACATAAACTAAAAGGTATTAAATATAATTAACAAAGAAGAACAATAACCCTTCAAATTTGAGCCGTTTTGGGATAGCCACTCCTACAGTGTGTTCTCTACATTGGCTTTCATAACAGTAAATATAACATTTAAATGGTATGCTTAAGCAGCTAAACAACATGCTTTAATTCAGTGTACATTGAATGTGGGCTTAATTTTTCGTATTGTCATGCAAAAATAGTAAATGAATAAGGGCCGTACAGCATCATCTCTCAGTCCGTAGATAAGTGGACTTAGGCAACGTGGCAAGATCAGCACAAACAAATAGTTTAAGTAACGTAAATCCAAAAATAGATTGCTATTGCTGCTACCAGCCATTGCTGCGGCTCTTTCTATAGCGCTATAGAGAAAAGTGTTGAGACACATGCTTAACTGAATGAAATGCAGCAAGACGGTCTTGTGGGCTTTTGCAGCTGAGGGTTTATTAGAGGTTAGGGACCTGGCAGTGGTTACAATGCTGATATAAGTGAAAACAATGATCACAGTCACTGACACAAAGTAAAATATGTTAAATACCTGAAAAACATCCAGCTGCCACTGCTTTATGAAAAGCCTTTCTCTTGTGCACAGTATTTTTGAGGTAAAAAAAAGAAGAATCCATCACTACCCCATAAAGCAAGTCAATGATTAAGTTTATGGAACTAATTAACCAAACAAGTCCAATAGCAATATAAGTTATTTTCTGAGTGGCTACTTCAGCATGTCTTAGAGGAAAGCATATGGCCACATAACGCTCTAGGGACATGACAGCCAAGTTAACAGGTGTGTTACGAAAAGTAGACTGAAACTGAACTGAAACTGAAATAAATACTATAAAAGCACAACCAGCCTTGATTAATTTGAGGAATGACAGACCTAAAATATACAAGAAAGATGTAACAAGGAGATGTATGGAGTCATTAAGAAGCATGTGGTTAAACAGAATGTAGCGTGGAGTCTCTTTAAAAACAGGTTTACTCCAAAGAGTGTAGACCATAATAGCATTTAGATAAGTAAAGAAGAGTGACATTATTAATGCAAAACTACCTTTTGATATTGGCCCCTCAGTCAGTCCAACCTCAAACACTTGTTGATACATCAATAAAACCTCAGCTGTGCTATCATTACTGACTGCCATAATCCTGTACAGCCCATCAGCATGCAATGTATTTACCAAAGACGTGCAATGATATTACTAACAAAACAGGATCATACAATACAAATTATCATGAGTACAAAACAAAAGCATGACATTTTGCAAAGTATGTGAATTGAAAAATGCCAACTGCTGGAGAACCGAGAGTGGTTCATTAAGCCCAACTCTGAAGAGCAGGACAGTTATAAATGTATCTTTATAACTGAAAGCATAGTTACCCCAGAGAGAGAGAGAGCGATGATGATGATGACATCTGTAAATGTGAAACAATTAAAAACAATGTACACATGTGTAACATCTCTTATTAAAGTTAGAACATTGTAATATGTAATTAAAACAAAAGGCACAGTATGACAGTTGTAAACATTGCGGAACAAACATTTTTATAATGAAACTTATATCACTGATATTTATGTCAGTAGATCTGCATCATAATTAGAATTTTATAGAGGACTGTCTCTTTTTATTAACCACCTAATGAAAATGGGATAGCTCAGATTAAACAAAACAGATAATGTACAACATTGCTGTCTATTTTATGCAGTCAATGACAAAAGCTATATTCTGTATAAAGCTGTATTATCATTGGTTGAAAATGTTGAAACATATTGGCTGTAACATTAGCAAAGCTAAATTCATGGTTAATCAATGGATATACCCAGCTTATTTGCAATGAAAAACATTCTTCTTTTTATTTTAACAGGATCATCAGTAAAAGTACTAGATAACACTACCCCAATGCAAGCATAGCCAAATATGAGGCCTAATGAATATCTTAATGCAGAGATTATATTATATTAAACTTTATCTGTGTGCAAAGTACATGTACAGAGCCAATGAAAGACAGTTAGCATCTAACCAGAGTTGCATAAGTGGCCTATTTACAATAAATAATTGCTGTGTTATAACAAACAGAAGATGCAGTAGGTTATAAAGTGTCATAACAAATATAAAAACAGAAGGTGTAGTAGGTAATAAGATGTGTACTACTGTGTTTTTCGCCCTTATTTCTTCTAAATATACTGTAGTGCAATGATAAGCACAAGTTATTGATAAAGATGCATAGTGGACAAAGCAGAGCAATAAAGACAGAATATAAAATGATAAGTTAGGTATATTTAGTCATTAGGTGTATTCATTTATTTATTCATCCTGCAGATTAAACTACCTGTGTTAGTCTGTACTTGTAAAAGAATCTTGAGGTAACACATGTATTCTTGAGTTTTAAGACATTTATTCTAAATTAGCACAAGTTTCACAAACATTCATGAGCAAAGAAAAATACCTCCAAATGGACAGCTTCAGCATATGTAATTATAAAGAGCAGATATTATATTTAATTTCATGAAATTAAATCAACTCATGAATTTCATTTTATCATTATGATTAGATCAGCAGAAAAGATGAGACAATAATTTGTATTAAAGTCTTATATTTAAAGTTATAACATTTCTGAGACAAGTTTGTGACCGGGCACACTGCCCTTTGATTTACTCTCATGCATGAACTCACTTTCTAGCTTATTCTTCATGGTGCGTCATGCTTGAACGGGATTATCCATGTTTAACAAAATTGACCAGAACATATATAAGAGTGGAAACTTTGAGTTACAGAGTAACTACTGTATGTGTAACCATTCCTACAATGTTTTTGTCATAGGTGTCCTTAATGCTAAATATAACATTTATATAGTATGCTTAAGCATCTTAATAAATAGCTTTAAATCAGTGGTCACTTACTATACTGTAGTTATGCGTTTACCTGTGGTACAGCAGAAATATTGGATGAATAAGGTTCGTACAGCATCATCTCTCAGTCCGTAAATGAGTGGGCTCAGACAGCGTGGTAAAATCAACACAAACAAATAGTTTAGATAACGTAAGTCCAAAAAGAGTCTGCTGCTGCCAGCCGTTGCTGCAGCTCGCTCCATAATACTGTAGAGAAAAGAGGTGAGACACAGGCCCAGTTGAATGAGATGCAACAGCACAGTTTTGTGAGCTTTTGTTGCATAGTCTTTATTTGAGGAAATGGATCTGGCTGTAATCAAAATTCTGACATAAGTGAAAAGGATGATCAAAGAAACCGAGACAAAATAAAATATGTTAAATCCCTGATAAAGATCTATCTGCCATGGCTTTATGAAAAGCCTTTCTCTTGTGCACAAAATAAGTAAAGTTAAATAGTTAGTATCCGTCACAATTCCATAAAGCAAGTCAATTATAAAGTTTATAGAAGCAATAAACCAAATGATTCCAATAGCAATGTGGGTTCTTTTTTGAGTGGCTATTTCAGCATGTCTTAAAGGAAAGTGTATGGCCACATAACGCTCTAGTGACATTAGAGCCAGATTTAAAGGTGCATTACGGAAAGTTGTACCTGAAACAATAACTATAAAAGCACAAGCAGCCATGACCACTTTATAATAGGCCAGACCTAAAATATACAACAATGAGGTAACAAACAGTTGAATCGTATCATTGAGAAGCATGTGGTTAAACAGAATGTAACGTGGAGTCTCTTTAAAAACAGGCTTTCTCCAAAGAGTGTAGATCATTATCACATTTAAATAAGTAAAGAACAGTGACATTATTACTGCAACACTAACCTTTGATATTGGTCCCTCAGTAAGTGTAACCTGATAAACTTGTTGATATATTAATGAAATCTCAGCTGTGCTATCATTAGTGGTTGCCATAATTTTATACAAACCATAAACATGCAGTCAAACATGGATAATTACACTTTGTCAATGACATTATTAAAAGAACAGGATTTGTCCATGTAAATTACAATAAATATATAAAAAAGTACAACCAGAATATACTTTTTTTTTTTATAACAAATTACGCATTATTTGCATGAATAAATGTATGTCAAGTGCTAGGAAACTTAGATGTAAGGGTTTCATTAAGTTGTGAGCCAGCCCTGTATACCAGGGCTTTATAATGGACAAAACTGTTACTCCAGAGAAACATGACATCTCTCAGTGGAACTTGAAGTGATTTTGCATTCCTGCTTAGTGATACATATTTTATTATTATTATTATTATTATTATTATTTTACATTTAAATAACAGCTCTTACATAAATATAAAAATTGTAATGCCTAGTTGTCACACCTGGGCCACCTCAGCCCTGGGGAATAAGATCTGGCTCGGCGGATTATTGAGCCGCCGCTTTGTCTCCCCCTAGTGTGTCTATGTGTGTACTTGTTTTCCTTTATTTCTTTAGCACCAAATCAAGTTCACCTGTGTCTACCCCGTGTGTCTCCCTATTTATTCCAGCCGAACCCGTAGCCCTTTGTCTGTTCACAGTTGTGCACCTGCATGCTTCACGTTGATATGCA
>JAQQZT010000011.1:8301978-8312169 GCA_030068275.1 Clarias platycephalus
TCCACTGACACATAGATGAGCTGAGTCCCAGGTGCTCCAGTTTGGTGGTGAGTGTGGAGGGAATTATGGTATTAAATTCTCTCAGAGAGCTCCTATCTTAACCTAAAAAGTCCTAGCTGAGAATCCTAGACTAAAAGTGATTTAGGAAACTTTTCAGAGCAACCCTGAGTAAAGAAAAGTACAAAATCCTTTATCTTAGTGAGGAGATGTGGTTGACCCCGTTGCTAGGGATGACGCAGCAATTCAAGGACTGTGATTGGTTGATAAAAAATAACATCTGACCTCTGTAAAGGTCTTGAAATGCACTCTTTGTGAAAATAGAATATATGATAATAGAACTGACAGTGAAATAATCATGTTTGTGTATAAGGAAATTGTATAATCATGACTACAGGCTACTTTATGCAAAGTTTCTTTTACAGGCTAAATATCTTAAAGTTAATTAAAACAGCCAAATGTTGAAAATGTGTCTACGTTTGAAGCAACCAATTTCCACACAGTAGTTACTATATTAAAGTTCTGACATTTATTTACCAAACTGATTTACCAAACTGTATGTAGCCAACAATCCAAGAAAACCAAATTGGACAGAAGAGCAGTGTTTACTTTTAGCTTTACATTTAGTGTTTGGAGAACATTCTTTCTGCCATTTTGTCCTCTGCTATAGAAACTCTTAAGCCTCTTAAAAGTCCTCCTCTCTACTCAGAACAGTTTTTACCTTAGGAGCTGTTTTTAGGTCTAAGATGTTTTGTGAATTATTCTTATCTTTACTAAGATTTAGTCATACATTTAAGGGGAAATTCTAAGAAAATGTCACAATTCTAAGAATTTTCTTAGAATTTTGTCACTATGACCAACTTTCAGGTTTAAGAAACTTTGTGAATACGGGCCCTGATCTCAGCCCCATCAAGCACCTTTGGGATGAACTGGAACGGAGATTGCGAGCCAGGCCTTCTCACCCACCATCAGTGCCTGACCTCATAATGCTCTACAGAACAAATGGGCATGGATTCTCACAGAAACACTCCAAAATCCTGTGGGCAGCCTTCCAAGAAGGAGTGGAAACTGTTATAGCAGCAAAGGGGGTGTGAACTCTATATTAAAGTATAGTGTATTTGGATGCAATATCATTGTTCAGGAATTTGTCATGATGCCATATTTCAGTTTTTTTTTTAAGGGCATAGATAAGAACTGTTGGAGTGTGCAATTTATGGGCCCTTCTGTATGAGTCAAGTAAATATTTTAACAATAGCTATGGAAGTAAATGAAATAAATTTAAAATAACCGTGTAAATATGCAGTTTAGGTAGAAAGAATGTGTTTTTGGGCAGGTCATGTTGCCCCGCCTGTACACCGCTCTACAGGTTCATGTTCAGGTGAAAACAGGTACAGCAGAGCTAAAACGCCTGCACCTGCTGAACGGGTTCATTACATAGCAGCAGGGAAGTACCGTAGACTTGTCTAATAACTTCATTGTTTTACTCGCTCTTATCATTCCTTTGGCTTTAAACTGACGGCTTTGTACTTGTAAGTAAGTCGTATTGGATTCTCATCGGGCTTCGACTTGGTTAACGCGCTGACTCCAGACACCTGTTCTCAGTAAGTCGGAGCGACAGCCTACTAAATAGTGCACCAAAGTAGTAGCCTACGTTGCAAGTAGTGTTAAATCTCAGGTTCTGATAACACCTTGTGTTTTCTGCTTGGCCTGTATGAAATATCTGAAGTTATAACACTTAAATAAGTCCACCTTCATCCAGAGAATACCATGGAGTCTCTCGGGAGTGGATTGGAGGACAGCCCGAAGCTCATGGTTTGTGCTTCACACACTCGCACATAATTCATTTAATATTGGAATAAACTAAATAATTTTTTTATGATAATGACCTGCCCTTTCATATTTGTGTTCATTCACAAATTTCACAGTTGTGTTTATATTTATATATATATAAGGTTAAAAGCTTTCTAAGTTTTACCATTCCTTGTCAGTGGGTTACAGTAGTAGGGTACATCTTGTATACATATCTCTGGTGTATTTGTAATGAGTCACTGTAAAAATAAATAAATAAATAATAATAATAATAATAATAATAATAATAATGAACTATTATATGGTACATAATTGGACACTGGGGACATTTCATGTATCTTAAATTAACTGTTAATTGCATTATAAATATTTTATATGGCATACTCTATGTGGACTTTTACAAGTAAAACATACAAAATATTTCCCCTTGAGAGTGCCACCCCGGTGCACAGAAAAGATACAGTTATTACAGCAGAGAAAAAAAAACAGTTAACATTAAAACAATAATCTTTGCCTTATGCACCTAATGCATATGTTGTGACTTTTTTTTTTTACACTTTATTTGAAGTGTTAATATTTTCATCCAGCACTGATTTGAGCTGTGAATTTTGTTTCGCCAACTTACAACTTCTATATTGTTTTCTACCATTAAAATATAATAATAAAAAATAATACAGTTTGTGATCAAGCATTTGATACATGGATATCATGGATATGATTTCAGCATGAATACTGTATATACAGTAGCAGGTCCTGGAGTGCGGTTGTCAAGAACAGTTTGGTGATTGTTCTGTTCAAACATGGCTAATTCAGCTAATTTTGATTCCACACGACAGACTGTCTTGCAAAGGATTATAGTTGCTTTGAATATAATTATTAACTAATACTGCAAATATCTTTTAGTTGTTGTCTCATGCAGAAGAGTGGAGGCTACAGACTAGCACAATAGCAGCAGTGTTACTACAACTATTGTCCAAATCCATATTATGCTCACTTAGTTAAGTAAACGGAAAAGACAGTTTACTTTAAGAATTGAAGGTCAGTCAATCCGTACACTAAACTTGAAGTGCAGTTGCCAAAGCCATCAAACGCTATGATAAAAACTTGTTCCTTCCCAGGAAAAGAAGACCAAGAGATACCGCTGGGGCACAGGATAAGTTTATTAGACTGACCAAGAAACACAAAGTATGGGCATTAGATCAGTGGAAAACTGTCCTTTGGTGGCTGATGAGTCCAAATGTGGTGAATAGATGGTTGCTGAATGTTTGGATGAAGCATGAAGGTGATGGTGTGTGGGGTTACTTTTCTGGTGGCATTTTGGTGACTTAGTCAAAATTGAGGGCACACTTAACCAGCATGGATACCACAGCATTTTGCAACAACATACCATCCCATTTGGTGGGATCATCATTTGTTTTCCAGAACAGAACAATCACTCCAAACATACCTCTAGGTCATGTAAAAGCTATTTGTCCAAGAAGGAGAGTGATAGAGTGCTGCGTCAGAAGACGTGGCCTCCACAAAAGGATGAGTTGGACCAGAAGGGTAAGGAAAAGCAGCCAACAAGTACTCAACACCCCTGGGAACTCCTACAAGGTTGTTGGAAACCCAAGAGGGTGCAAAGCTGTCATTAAAGAAAAACTACTTTAAGGAATGGAAAATCTTTCCTGGGTTATTTAAGACATTTTTCTTGGCTACATAATTGCGTATTTGTTCTGTCATAATTTAGATAGATAGATTCTTGTCTTTTGTAGGATGATGGCTTGGACTCATCAAGGCAATTTCTCCCTGCATCTCAGAATAAGAAGAAGAAAAAGAAGAAGAAATTGCTAAGAGTCATCTTAATAATCATGTTGACCATACTGGTAACAGTCGTAACACTAATAGTAGGATTTAGAGTGCGGAACTTTCATTGTAAGTATTTATTTTCAACAATTTGCAGATCCAAACAAAAACACTAATTTAATTCGATGTTTCTTAAGTTGGTCTCTCTGTCTCATACAGTGAGAACCGAGGGAAAAATAAAAAAGGTCTTTGGAGGTTCTCTGATGATTGCCAATCGGAGATTCATAGACGCTTACCAGGACAGGAGCAGTGCTCAGTTTACTGAGCTAGCATCTCAACTCTCCAAGGAAGTAAGTCATGAATGACATTTTATCTCAATCTTTTTATTTTAAGCACCTACAAGTATCTGGGTATGAGGTGGACATGTGGTTTGGAGGAGTGAGGAAACATGCAAGTATGTACTGTATATCTTACAGGCTTGTATGACACTACACAGACAGTAACCCAAGCTCAGCCTCGAACCAGGCATCCTTGAATTATGAGGCTGTATCACTACCCACTGCATCATCATTAAGTTGCTATAAGCTATATTTGTGTCTTTCAGATAAAAAAAATTTACAGTCGTGTGCCATTACTGTCCAGGTATCATGTCAGCTCCAGTATTCAAGCCTTCAGGTATGAAAATTACAATTAAATTAAATAAAATTACAATTATTTTCAGTTCATCATACTTATTTGCTAGATCATAATTTTTTGAGTTCATTTGTAAGTTAAATGAACAAACATCGTTTCTTATACTATATTACGAGTTTTAATTCCAGATTTAAACATATACAGTGCATAATAAAAATGCAGTTTGTAATGTTTAAATGTGTTCCAAGATGTGATGATCATTCACAATTTAAAATTTTTGAAAGTAGTTCTTCCCCCACCTGAAACATGTTTGTCATATTTATCTTGTGTGTATTGTAATTGGATTGGAAAAATGAAAATTATGAAAAAATCAATATAACAAAATTACAAACTGAAGTGAAAACTCTGTCATCTGGTACAATGGAGCAAACAAAACTGGAAAAAAGAAATTGGGAAAGTTATGTTGTTTAGACACAAAGTGAAAAACATTTGTTAGAAGCAAACATTGAAACTCAAAGTAACAACAATATGTTACTTTATTTTAGTGAGTTCAATGATGACAGTGTTAAAGCCTACTACCTGTCTGAGTTCAGTGTGCCAGAGGCTCAGGTATCTGCTGTGGATGAAGCCATTAAGTCTATGCATACCAATGGGCCAGGAGATACACGGAGACTGAGCCTCAAGCCGACCAAGAATCTGCTTATCTACAGTGTGATGTCTTCAAGTAAGTAAGACTGGTATGAATAATACGTCATTTACTTTCATCCCGTGTGGTTTCCTGGGAAAACCCATCACATGCTCAAAATTTGACATTTTTTAGTACATACAGTACATTTCTGCAGGCTTTCCCTGAATTGAATAAAATTTTTATTTTGCGCAAACAGTACAGTCCCCTGCAAGTGTGTTGACACGGTAAGGTTAATACTTTTGTCTTTGCTATACACTGAAGACATTTATGTTTGAGATCAAAAGATGAATATGCTACAATTGATAAGAATTTCTGTTTTCATTTCGTGATCTTTCCTGATACAGTATCTCACAGAACTAATTGTAATTTAGAACATGACACTTTTGGTGGTCATGTTCTAATGCTGTTCCAATACTTACTGATAAGAGAGCATAAGTATTGAAACAGATCATTCTAAAGTAAATGACAATTTCAGAAGGTCTACAAACGAAAGCTAAAATTCTAAAGTCATCTCGTATTCATCTTTTTATCTAAAATCTATATTTCTTTTAGCATATAGCAATAGCAAAAGGATTGGCCTTGTTGATCCAGTACTTAAAGTGGAGACAATCTCAACCAGAACATGGCAAAAAAAAAATGTAAGGAGAGAAAATACAATTAAATGTCATTTCTATTTTAATGAAACATTTACTACCTAATCTATGCATAAGAATGATTTGTTTTTTTGTTTTTTTGTTTACACTGGGAAATGAGTTATCACTCCATACACATGGTCCCAGTTTTTGTCTGTTTTAACTTGTAGCCATATCCAGTGGGTTTTTCCAGATCACTGCACAAAAGCTTGGTCTGTAAAATTATTAGATTTGTTGTTGATTTGCCATACATAGAGGTGTTTTTGTTTTTAATTAACTGGTTAAATCCATTGTCACAGCTGTAGATCCTCGCTTGGTTACTTCAAATCTGAAAGGTAATATACCTTATTGTTTTACAAAAATAAAATAAATAAAAAATCTTTTTCTGGTACCTGCTAATTTTCTTACTCACATCAGGTCACTACAAGCAATTCCACTCTCATGCGGGTGAGACAGGCATCATCCAGTCTCCAGGCTTTCCTAATTCTTCATACACTGCCAACACCTACATTGAGTGGCAGCTCCGTGCCGACCCCAACCATAGAATTCAGCTGGAATTTACAGTGATAGACCTGGAGAATGACTGCCAAAATGACTTCATTAGATTGTATGATTCTCTAGTCCCTAGTGAGAATCAGGTCATGGCAGAGTAAGTGATCATTCAGCGTTCATTGGAATAGCAAAAAATTTAGAATGCTTTCAAAGGATATTAATAGGTACTAAATGGAAACTTTTACACTCCCCCAATTTTTTCCCCCGTCAGATAATGGCGTGGTTTGTCATTTAAGTCCTTTTGTTGTCTGCTAAGTGAATTTGAAAGGAATTGTTGAAAAGTTCACATCCAAAAGAATAGATGTGTTCCAAAAGATATCTTTCTGGCCCAGAAATGTGATAAATAGAAACTTTAAAGAAATTGATTATTAAAAGCAAGTGGAGGGATGTATTGCAAAGCACATTTTTATGTATCAGATTGTCATGTTGCTTTTTTCATTTGTTGGAATTTTGCTTATGGCTGCAGTGTCATTGCTATAATTATGTGAAACATAGATGTCACCAATCCATACTTATGTATGCAGGAACTGTGGATACTATGCCTATGAACAGAAATATAAAAAGAAGGTTTTCCTTTCATCTGGGAATGTCATGTTAGTTACTCTGGTCACAAATGGAGAAAATCATTTCCCTGGCTTCAGTGCAAATTACTCTCAGGTGCCTGCAGAAATCAAAGGTACATTTATGAGGTGATGTTAGAGGAATACCTCTGTAGAGCCTTTGGATTATATTTCCTATATATATACAGTATATATATAATTTCCTATATATATATATATATATATAAGTCCTAACAATGTATAAAGTCTTACATCTCATCTTTCAGGCTGTGGTGGGAAACTAACTGGGATGAATGGCACCTTTAAGTCTCCAGGCTTTCCATCCAGTTATCCTCCCCAGATCCAGTGTGTTTGGAATATTAATGTAACAAATCAAGTTCTTAACCTGGAAAAGGATAATTTGCTGAGTCCTTGGATAACACAGTCATATAATTTAATTTTTTCTTTCTCACACTTTTTTCTGTTAATTCATCTGTATGCCCTCTTCCAGATTCCCGAGGGAAAGCACATCATAATAAATTTCAAGAAGTTTGCACTGACTGAACAAGGACCGAGCCCAAACAACTGTACCAATGATTATCTGGAGATTAATGGCAACAGGTTTGTCCTTAGTAACATAGTTACTGTATTTTGAATAGGTTAATTAATGTATTAAGTGAGTGAGCATTATTAACTGCGTTAGTTAACATGAACAAACCAGGAATTTCAGCATTAATGAACATAAGTAAACAAAGTTAAAATTGCGGTGCCTGATGGGGTTGTGTGATGTGACACATTACCACTGTAAGGAGATTTGGTTATGTACCAATAAGAGCAGGGCATGCATTTTATGTGTTTATTTGAGATTTTTTTTTCTTATTTCATAGCTGTTTGCCAACACTAGCGATTTTAATATATTTAACTAAAAACAGATTATGCATTTTATCAATCTTGTTGAATTTTTGTAAAACACTTTTGTTTCATGTTATGGCTTAGCATTTACATTTAGGGATTTGGCAGACGCTCTTATCCACAATAAGTGCTTTGTAGTTTCCATAGCAGTCATAATAACAGAGAAATCGCAAAAGCAAAGCCATCTGATTTGAAGACTTTTGAGTTATAGCGTAAACCTAAAGCTTCATATAGTGGTAGCCAAGAGTGTTTAGGCTTGGGGTTACTGATCAGAAGTTTGGCAGTTCAAGCCTTAGCGCCAGACTGTTATTTTTGGCTCTTGAGTCAAGTCCTTATCTCCGTTGCCTCCAGGGGCGCTATATAATGGCTGACCATGACCCCAGCCCCCAAGCTAGAATATGTGAAGAAAGAATTTATTTGAGAGTAAACACAGTGAATCCACATATTTCAGGTGGCTGCCCATTGGGTCCGGCACTAGGAATGGATGGGGTTCATAGGTGGAGTGCCACATGTATATTCCTGTTACTAAATATCATGAAATTTCCTCAACTGAGGTGTAAATGTTGGAATTTGATTTTCAGTTTAAGTTCTCATTTTTGCCAATTATCAACACAAAATTTGTCAATTTAGGTGGATTTCATTTCCTTACTGATTTGTTTGGTTTGGGTGGGTTGATTCAGCAGTGGTTAATGCTGTAGGTTACTGGGTTCCTGTAAGGGCAGGGTTTCAAGTCTCAGTTCTGCCAAGTTACCACTCAAGTTACAGCCATTAAGCTATATATATATGATTGATTTAATTTCTTGTGTTTAAGGATGTGTGGGGAAAAAATTGAAAACCTACCCCTCATCATCAAGACCCATAAGACAGATATCAGATTCATCTCTGACATGTCCTTTGTAGAGGAGGGTTTCTCTGCGGAATTTGAAGCCATCTATCCCACTGATGGTATGTTCACTCCTTTTTGTAAATGTGTACTTTTGTCTGAATTATTATACTTCATAACATACATGGAGATAAACATATGAACATGCTAATGTAGTTGCGTAATTGTATAAATATGATTTATTTATTTATTTTTTAATATGTAGGTTGTCCTGATAAATTCCACTGTGAAAATGATGCCTGCATTAATCAGAAGCTGAGATGTGATGGCTATGATGATTGTGGAGATCTGAGCGATGAGAAGAACTGTGGTCTGTTCACATTCAAAATTTTGACTAACCTAAGTGAACGTTTGAGCCCAAAAATATTAAATGCTCATGAAGTAATGTATTATCTAAATTTTGCTTCTTTAGTTTAGCACAGAAGCTTTGAGGCTGAATTTTTCACAGTATTTTATAAGCCACAAATGCATAAATCAGCCTGACATTATTAAGTATTTCTGAAGGTTGTGATTTGTTGGTGTTCAGTGTTGGGTGTAATGTGTTACAGAGTACTTGGATTACTTTTTTGATGTAACGCGTAATCTAGCGCATTAGGGTGAGATTACAAAGTACTCAGTTATTTTGTTATTTTTTTCAAAGATGTAATCCTTTATTCAGACAATTTATGTAATCAGTGAGCCAGACAGCAGTCATTCCCAATCCGTTAGTGTGTGTGTGTGTGTGTGTGTGTGTGAGAAAGTTGTCCTACAAGCCCCGCCCCCCTGCTGTTATACCCCTTTCTCACCTATGCGGTTTGACCATGCGAGGACCGACGCGCGGACAGATGGAAACCTAATCACAGCGCCAAAACTCACAGTGAATCATGATGAACCCTACTTACAGCCACCGCGCTAAACCGCATAGATGAGATAGGGGTATTAGTAGGTAACAGATTATGGGGCATGGTGATGATGGTCTTCTTGTATCTAAACAGTCTGTAATGAATCTTACATCAAATGTAACAATGGCTTCTGCAAGCCCAAATACTGGCTCTGTGACAGAGTGAATGACTGTGGTGACAATACAGACGAGGAGAACTGTGGTAAGAATGGAACTAAAACATTTATTAGATATAAAGCCTTAAAGTTTGATAAGAATGTATAGTATGTGTTGCATCTGCAGGATACTGTAAAGCTGGGGAAGTCACCTGTCAAAATGGCCGCTGTATCTCTGAGCACAAAATATGTGATGGCCTTGATGACTGTGAGGATGGTACAGATGAATCCGAGTGCACTAAATGTAAGCCAACCCAATACAATGTAAACAATTTGTCAATCTCTTAATTTCTTTTTGGGTGCGTTTACTGGGGAATTCATGAAAGTATTTATTTGGGGGACTAGAGACCATATAATGCAGATGATGAATTTTTCTTTTAACCATGCAAAGTGAAAAGGCAATAGAAATGATTTTTTTTCCATGAGACCCATAAAATGAAATCAGTGACATTTTACCATATAAATACATCAATAATATCAACTGCATTCCTCTCAGACTGATTACAACGTGCCAATGTGTTGGAAAGGAGCATGGCATCTTTTCTAGAGAATTCCGACTCATAGGCATTCAGACGAAACTCATTCTAATACACAGTTAGGCTGCTGTCTCCATGTTTTGAGGTCAGCCAAAGAGAACCGAGATGTTTTCCTTTGTGATGTGTGTGTGTGTGTGTGTGTGTGTGTGTGTGTGTGTGTGTGTGTGTGTGTGTGTGTGTGTGTGTGTGT
>JAQQZT010000011.1:8388262-8398715 GCA_030068275.1 Clarias platycephalus
GATAGATAGATAGATAGATAGATAGATAGATAGATAGATAGATAGATAGATAGATAGATAGATAGATAGATTTAAAACATATTTAAAAAATGATGTGCTGTTTATTTTTTAAAAATGGAAAATGGAACATTTTAAGTATGGGCATTGTTTGTGGAATAAAATGAGTCTATATTTTATTATTTTAATAATTTAATAATTTTCCCAAAAAATATATTTGTTACATATGTATATGTAAAATATGTGTTTTGTACTTTTTCTTTTGTAAATATCAGGAAATTGTTAAAATATACTAAATAACGTTTAAATTGCACGCAAGTATATGTAAGTGAGCACACACACACCAGTGATTTGAGTCGGTCGATTTCTCTCTGCACAGAGTCAATCTGTAGTTTGTAGACTCTGAGCTCTTCTTTGACTGTAGTGAGGGACTGAATGCTGGGCTGAGATGAAACGGTCATCAAGGAGAGCTGCAGTCGCAAAAACATCAGCAAAATTATACAAAGAATATTTGAGTGAAAATTTTGTAGTCATACAACTTGGAGCTGAAATGTCATGAATCTCAAAACGAAAAGCATAATTTGAAGCCAGGTGGTAGTAGCATCATGTTGAGATTTAACCTTGGCCTCTGTGTTGCTTCGATCTAAGTGGAAATTTTGTGGAGACTTGCGGCATTCAATAAAATCCTAAATTGCTAAATTGTTGAAATTACCTTTCATCTTCATATTATATTATATTATATTATATTATATTATATTATATTATATTATATTATATTGTGGTTTTTTTTACATGTTCTTATTATAAATGTCCACTAGGGGGAGACACAGGCTGCAAATCATATAACCCATGCCAACGCCTACAACAACTAAAGATGTTAATTTAAGCAGACACTGTGACTGATTTTTTTCAGTTTGATTATGAAGGATCTGGAGCAAGGTCTCTTACGCTGTCCTGGACAGAATGAAGGGCATCCTGTTTGCTGCGCTGTGCTAGAACCTCATAGTGAGCTTTAACATCAGCGAGGGCAGAGGTCAGGTCCTGTGCCTGTGCTGTGTTATCCACAGAGATGGAGACAGCTGACTTCACACTGCCAGTCACAATGTTCCTGACCTCTTTAACTTTCTAAAAAAATAAAATAAAATAAAAACACCAAACACATCAGCACATACAGTGAGAAGGTTTTCAATACATTAGCAAACAATGTATAAGGCATTAATTAAAACGTCATTGTCAGATAAGTGTGTGTACTCACAGCATCGTACACCTGCTTAGACAGAGCAATGTGATCTTCCAGACCACTGATACCAGTTTGCAGCTCAAAAATAGTGAGGTAAAGGCTGTCCACCTCCTGTTAAAAAAGATTTACATAAAAGATTGATATACAATGCCTTACATAAATATTTACCCCCTTTAAACTTAATTATAAATTTTATAAAGCATTAGAGTTGTAGCATTATATGGACCCTTTGCCTCTTGGTTGCTTCAAGATTATGGGCTATTTTTTGCATAGATTTTTTAAAACATATAATCAACATTTATTCCATTTACTTTCTAGATAATCAAAATGTAAAAAAAAAAAAAATCCTACCTCCTTTAAAGTTCCCCACTCCAACTCCAAAGATTTGGTCTGAGCCACTTCCTCATCATATCTTAGATTTAGAGAGAGGAAATAAATGTTTTACTGATCTACTTTCTATACCTTTTTGATAAAGAAATATATACGTTTCATTTATTGTCCGGGACACATTTCTTACCTGGCCTGCACATCAGCAATGATGCCTTTATAGTGTTCGATCTCAGCAATGATGGCCTCTTTAGTGGCTGTAAGACCGTCAATCTGGGATTTGTAGCTTCCGATAGTTGACGTGAGCAGGATGGAGGGGCTGGCAGGACCTCCCTGCTCAGGATTGGTGAACATGGCAATCTTGGCTTTCAGTATAGCATTGTGCTGCTCCAGCGACCGAGCCTGAATTACATCAGTCACAAATAACATAGAGGTTAAGATCTCTAAAGACAACTAATAGTAAATATCATAAATCGAGTGGCAGCTGGAATGAGCATGATGCATCTCCACGGGCAGATGTGTAACCATGGAACTGTTTTTTTTAAAAATACATTTTATGGACATGTCTTTTGTCTCTTCTTGCACTTTTTGTTTCTGTTGCTGAAATATTTCTTCACAATAAAACAGTTGAATTTTCTTGAGGACATCAAAAGATTATTAATTTATTCCTACAAAGGAGATTGTTAAATTACCAACCACTGTGCTATACATTTACGTTAAGAAACAAAAAGACTGACAGAAATAAATATTTGTGCCCAATACTATTCTGCCTCATGGTATAACAATGTACTTGGCCTCTTAGTGGTTCCACTGGGTCAAATACTGTTCTTCTAAGGTACAAACTATACTACTGATGTTACCATCCTAGTCATATGTAGTTAATTCTTGAACCAAGAAAATGTACTACAGTACATTGAGGGTGACCTTACCTTATCAATGAAAGATGCAAATTTGTCATTGAGGACTTGCAGTTCTTCTTTCTCCTTCATACGTGTGATCTGCACTGTGTCCATGGATGGGAGTGAGGGGTCAATGGTAGGCACTGGACTGACACCTGCATCCACTGTGGTGGTGGAGCTCAAGAAGGATGGGTTAAAGCCATAACCTCCAACTTTGAAAACACGGCCACCCAGACGAGCTCTAAGTGGAGCCACACCAGCCCTGAAGCCTGCAGCTCTGGCGCCTGCAGCTCCCAGACCATAACCACTACCTAAGGCAAGTGCGCCTCCACCCAGGCCGAAACCTGCTCCACCCGCACCAGCACCTGCACCAGCTCCCAGAGCTAGACCTAGACCTCCAATTCCTAGCCCAAAACCAAAACCCCCACCAGAAGCTCCTGCGCCCCTTGCCAGGCCAAGCGAACGGGACAGAACTATGCTAGAACCTCCACCTCCTCTGGCCCCTGTGAACAGACGGTTGCTTCCATAAGTGGCTCCAAATCTGACTGCCCCACCAGTTAATTTCACATTTCTGTCAGCCATATTCTCTCAGAGCTGGGGTCCAGGTCTTTGCAGAGGAGTCCTGGTGCTGTCAGACTGTCCCACTCTCTCTCTGGTCTTTAAATAAACCAGCCTTTACACAAGCTGCTCACGTTAGCTGCTGCTGATTTGCTGTAGCTCTGTGCCAGTGTAAGTCACATGTTTAAGCTGACTGGCAGACCAGCGTCCCCCCTAGAGGCACTGGTATGCCTCAGACATGTTAGGACTGATTCAACAGCCCATGGCCTGAATAGAGTTGTCTAAACTTTTTGTTGATGCTGAAAAGTGCCCTATAATACTGCCTAAATCCAAACGCAGCTTGAGTGACATACTCTTGAAGTCTCACCTTGGATTTTACGACACTAAATGAAACAGTAAGAACGTTGTTTGCCATGAAAGATCTCTGCTCTCATAAATCAGCTTAGGTTTGACAGTGAGAAGCAGGTGGAAATACTATTCCAAAATAGATTTTTTTTTTTTTTTGCCCAAAGGAAAGAGAATAATATCTGCGGCACAGTCGAATGGTATGTGACATGCTGTAACAGAAAAAATATCTCAGAGCAATATTGGATCGCAAAGCCTTGTTTACCCTGCTTGAGCCTGTTATGTAAATGGAAGGGTTTACAAGCTTTTTGGGTAATACTGCTTAGTCCTCAACCTTTTAAATCCTCCAAAAATCCTTGACTTTTCTAGTTGTAGGGTTTTTTTTTTTTTTTTTTTGCTAGCTTCTTGCTTCATGCTAAAAAAAAAAAAAATACTAATATTGGCAAAGTCCCAAGGGTACTGATTTGTGGAATCATTAATAAGCTTTTCTTGGAGGCTGCAGAGGGCTGGGTGCTGCCTCTACTAGCCTCTGATAGTAGAAACTATCAGACACCATCCTCAAATATCAAGAGAGTCACATTTCAATTATGATTGTTATGAAAATTGTTTAAGTGATTTAATTAATTTATAACATATTCCATTTACATTCATGGTCTTCGACAATGAAATATGCACACAGCATGTTAAAGTTTATTTAGGTAGACATTTACAGCAGGCATTATGCTTTTGGCGGAGCTATTGAGAACTGATTATCAAGGAATAATGATTGCTTGTGCCATGTGACTTGCTTTCTGGATTAAAATAAAAGCAGAAATTGTTGGCCATTATAAATGACTCTAAACCTGAGATTTTACTTAGAAGGTAATTTACCTACCTAGGAGGAGGAAGGGGAAAAGAAAGAGGAGGAGGAGGAGGAGGAGGAGGAGAAAGAAGTAGAAGAAGTCAGAAGTTCCATGACAGAGGTTTATAATGAATAATTTACCAAGTATGTAGTTTAATAAGCTTTATTTAGCATGAATAATTTGCAACTACAATAGCTAGCTTCCATTACTACACTATAAAATATTCAAAAAACAAACTAGAAAAAAAAGTAAAACTTTATATTATTACTTTCAACACTTGAGTCTGTTTTCCTTTAATTTCCTTCATTTTGAGTGTGCTGCCAGGGTAAGTTATATAGTCATGTACAAATGATTTCTTATTACATAAGTTTAGTATAATTGATGTTTATAATTGTTTCTGACTAAGCTGACTTCTAAAATGACTTATGACAAATGAATAAGTAAACATAAATGAATCTATTATTTAACCATCATTTTCTCACCAGCTTTCTTACTATTCTCAATCTTTAAGCACGTTCGGGCAAAAACAATTGTGTTTTTAAATTCAGTAAACATCTTAAAGCCCTTCAGTTGATTGAAAAGGAGTGTTAGATTTTAAAAAACCACAACTTCATTTTGTTCATCAGCAACGCTCTAGAGCAGGAGGCAAGTCAATGTGGAGGATCATACGATCAGCACCTTGGACAGCAGCAATCGGTAAACCTGCACACCTCAAGGTTGATGCTTCATTACAGTCCACAGCTGGCCTAATGTTCAACTTCTTTATATAACATCCACACACAGTGCAGTATATATAGAGATGGCTATTGAATATATTGAAAGCAGGGAAAACATATTCACATAGCCTAAACGAGTGTGTTTTTTTTTTTTTAACTCCTTTTTTTTTTCTATAGAGGAGAAGAAAACCGAAATTAAAAACAAATGCAGACATGTCCCACGGTATGAGTAATACGGAGCAGCATGGGGTGTTTCACAATGCATCCAAGACATCTACAAGTCCCGCATAGTTACAGATCTCCATGTTATCGTGATACAGCCACAGCTTCCAGGACTCCGGCCTCCACGGCTCCGGTGTGCGCGGATACAGCGGCGGTGTCCTGACGGCCAGGCGGAGGTGCAGTGCGTCCGGCGGCAGGACGCGCGATCACGCAGCGATCCGCTTTTCTTGCGGCCGGGACAGGGCTGAGCTGATCCCTCTCGTATTCCTCCTGAGCTCGCTCGATCTTCCGCCTCTTCATCTTGCCTTTGTGGCAGTGGTGCGTGGTGAGAGAAAGCGCCACGATGCCGACGATCGCGACGCCCAGGAGGATGAGCGCGAATGTGGACGAGAGCGGCGGCGGGAACGGCTCAACTTTCTCCGCGCAGGTGCCGTTAACGCAGCGCCAACTCTCTGTGCTCCTGAAACTCATCTCCACTGGACTGCAGGGATTTGATCCCACACTGTAAAGACGCTGGACTGGGTGTCAGTTAAGCGTCGGTTTTCTCGCCAATAAAAAAAAAAAAAAAAAACCCGGTAATGGCTGTGGTACTGGTTCCACCGACAATCCGAGCTCGCCGGACAGCTTTGGAAACGGGATAAGAGGGATAAGACTGTCCAGATGCGGATAGACGCCTTTGTTCAGTGTTAATCAATATATAGGACACAAACTATATTCTGATCGTCTTATAAAAACGTTTCCGAATAAAAACGAAGCCGCAGAGTCCAGGTTCCCACAGTGTTCCAGCGGGCGGTCCTGTGCGGGCGCAGTGCTGTCCGAGTCCCCCGCTCTCTGTCTCTCTCTCTCTCTCTCTCTCTCTCTATTACACACACATTCAGACACACGCACGCACACACACACACACACACACCTTTGTCTTCCTATCCTTGCAAGGACCTTCAAATAATAAAAAAATACAACTACATAATAATATGCTACAGTAATATGTATGCTAACGTCATCTCAATAACCAAAAGAAGACCATTTGTCTTTGGGGACAATTCAAATGTCCCCATGAGATTGGATATTCCTATCCTTACGGGGACAATTAGTTCCCACCTCGATATAAAAACATGACCACACACACACAAGCACACCTAGGAACCCAGGCACTGACGTCATCTTCACCATCCCGAAGTCTTGGTGTCATCACGGGTCAAACAGTGCACTCACTCGGGTTAGGTAGTTAAGAATAATCATTTCAGCACCACAGTGAATGTCTAATGAAGTGCTTCCGTCTGTAATATCGTTTGTCAAGTATACAGTAAGCTAAAGAAACCAGAGAAAGAATTTCCCGAAGCGCTGTTCCCATTGTTCCCAGTGCTTTGAAAACCAGTTCAATCTAAACAGATCATCAGCTGCCTCACTGATGGACCCCCTTTGCAGAACTCTACAAGTGATTTAAGAAAACTGTTTAAGAACCAAATACAAAGTTAGAGCTGTTACATGTAAGGAATTAAGATCAATCTTACTCATTTAAATAAATAAATAATTGCATCTGTAGTATATGTAGATGTCTTATAAAAAGCCGAAACAAAGTTATGAAACATTTTATGTTTGTGCTATGTGCAATTTTCCAGTAGACCTCTTTAATTCAATTAAATTTTATTTGTATAGAGCTTTTAACAATTGACAGCAGCTTTACACAACCAAAAGAATTATTTAAGCTTGTATGAGATGTGAACGTGTATAAATATAAATGATAAGATTGTCCCTGATGAGCAAGCCGAGGACGACAACGGCAACAGTGGCAAGGAAAAACTCCCGGAGATGGTAATAGGAAGAAACCTTGAGAGGAACCGGACTCAACAGGGAACCCATCCTCATTTGGGTGAAGCGGATAGCAGCGATTGATCTGCATCATACGGTGCAAGACTGGAAGTTCAGTATAACAGGGGATGAGTTAAAATTAAAATGGAGTCCAGTTCGTTATTGGAGGTTCAGGTAGATGGTAGGAAACTCCAGTCTGAACTATCGAGCGACTGAAGTCACAAGTCCTCAGAGAACAGCTGTCTGCATCAGCCGAGGACAGGAATGTCTTCGTGGAAAAGTGGAACCAGTCACCACACGCATCCCAGGCAGACCACACGGGGCATCCATGCGACGAGATCTCCAACCAAGAAGCAGGACACCAGGACGAATCGGACAGCTCCAGGGGGCAGAGGGGGTCTGGATCACTGGCAGCTCAGGAGCGACATGTATATCTCGACAGAGAGACAGGTAGAGGGAAAGAGAGAGAGGGAGAGAGAGGAGAAGAGAGAGAAGAGGAGGAGAGATGGAAGTTAGGTATGGTCACAGTCAAACAATGTATAATGTGAATGTATATTTAGTGCAGAGTGCAAGCAGGGAGAGCCAGAAGGAAACACAGACATGAGGGCTCTCTGAGATGTAAAGTGACCAATCACTTCACCGTCAACAAACCTGAGTGATCAGTGAGGGTGAGAAAGACAGCATCTAAACATACCAGTTTACCATTAAACACTCTACGTCCACCAGATCTGCTCCTTTACCTAAGGCAAATTAATTTACAAAAATGCTTGGCTAAATAAATAGGTTATTAGCCTAGACTTAAACACTGAGACTGCGTCCGAGTCCCGAACATTAATTGAAAGACTATTCCATAACTTTGGGGCTTTGTAAGGAAAAGCTCTGCCCCCAGCTGTAGTTTTCATAATACGTAGTACTGACAAGCAGTCAGATCCTTTGATCGAAGTAGGCGTGACGGATCGTAAGACACTAGCAGTTCACTCAGATACTGCGGCGCGAGACCATTTAAATGCTTTATACGTCAATAGTAGTATTTTAAAATCGATGCGAAATTTTACAGGGAGTCAATGCAGTGTGGATAAGATAGGGGTGATGTGCTCGTATCTTCTGGTTCTAGTAAGGACTCTCACTGCTGCATTCTGGACTAGCTGAAGCTTGTTTATGCACCTAGTTGAACAACCGGACAGTAAGGCGTTAAAATAGTCCAACCTAGAGGTGATAAAAGCATGAACTAGTTTTTCTGCATCGTTTAGTGACAATATATTTCTTATCTTGGCAATATTTCTGAGGTGAAAGAATGCTATGCTGGTAATATTATCTACATGAGCTTCAAATGAAAGACTAGAATCTATAATCACACCGAGGTCTTTCACTGTTGCACTTAATGGAACAGAAAGGCCATCTAAAGTTGTGTGTGATCAGAAAGCTTGCTTCTGCTTGTGGTCCTACGACTAGAACTTCTGTTTTTATCAGTATTAAGCAGACGGAAGTTAATTAAGATCCAATCTTTTATGTCCTGCACACATTGATCAACTTTAGTAAGATGGTTTTTCTCATCTGGTTTTGCTGAGATGTATAACTGTCATCAGCATAACAATGAAAACTAATACTATGCTTACGAATTATGTTGCCCAGAGGAAGCCTGTAAAGAGAAGAAAGCAGTGGACCTAAAATTGAATCCTGTGGAACACCAAACTCCACTTTAGAACATGCAGAATGGTCACCATTTAAATCTACAAACTGATAATGATCAGTCAAATAGGATCTGAGCCACGAGAGGGCCATTCCCTTTATTCCAACTACATTTTCTAATATGTGAAGAAGAATACTATGATCAATAGTGTCAAAAGCTGCACTGAGGTCGAGTAATACAGTACAAGTATAATGACGCAACCCTGATCAGAGGCCAATAGGAGGTCATTTACCACTTTAACAAGTGCTGTCTCTGTGCTGTGATGAGGCCTAAATCCTAACTGATAGTTTGTTTATGCCATTCCTATGAACATACGTAGTTGCTGTGCTACTATCTTTTCCAGAATCTTAGAGAGAAAGGGGAGGTTTTATATCGGCCTGTAATTGGACAGCTGACAAGGGTCAAGGTGCTAATTTAAAGGATTTGGGAACATACCCACTGCCGAGTGAAAAGTTAATCATTTTCAACAGGGGCTCTGTTATTGCTGGTACTATCTGCTTGAGAAAATGTGTCAGTATAGGATCTAATGCACAGGTTGACGATTTTGAAGAAGTATAAATAAAAATCTAGGATTATTTTTGTTGTTTTCAATAAGAGTGGAGAGTTACAATAATCTAGCATCACTGAGAGCTTTTTATAGTTCAGGATGCTCTCCTTCCATGCTATTTGGAATACTAGCAATTTAGTTTGACGCCATTTACGTTCTAATTTTCGAGCGGTTTGTTTTAAAGTGAGTGTGTGGCCATTATACCATGGAGCGAGTTACTTAACTCTAATCATTTTCCTTTTAACTGGAGCTACATTATCTAAGGTATAACGAAATGACTAAATATTCAGTCGCCTGATTGAGTTCTGTGGAGTCAGATGGTGATCCAATCAAAGTTGATAACTCTGGGAGATTATTGATAGAAGCTCTGAGTGGAATTTGATGTGAATGTATGTTTAATGTTGTAGCGCGGCGCTGTGCGTACATTATTACTATGACACACTTTAATTGAGACAAGACAGTGATCCGAGATAGCTTCAGACTGTGGAATGGTGGGTCTATTTCTTAGATTTAATCCGAAGGATCATATTAAATATTAAGTGTGACCTGCTTTATGAGTGGGTCCTACTACACACTGATTTACTCCAACTGATGTTCTCCTAAATGCTGTTCTCAGAGAGTCTTCTGCATTTTCAAAATGAATATTAAAATCTCCAGCAATTAACACTTTGTCTACAGAGACGACAAGGTTTGAGAGGAAATCTGCAAATTCATAGAGAAATTCAGAGTACGGTCCTGGAGGTCTATAAATGATAATTAGTGGGATCGACTGAGCTGACTTCATATTTGTAGCTACACGTTTTATGTTACTATAAACTTCAAGCAAATCTGAGTCCGTGTTTTTGTATGATAGACAGATTATCATTGTAAATAACTGCGACGCCTCCTCCTCTACCAGTTAGCCGAGGCTGTAGCTGTATCCAGGAGGACTAGCTTCATTTAGAGCTACATGCTCATTCTCTTTAATCCAGGTTTCTGTTAAACATAATATATGAAACTGATAGTTTCATTAACAATAACTGCTTTATATACGAGAGATCTAATATTTAATAGTCCTAGCTTCAGATCAGAGGTACTGGCTGTGTATTCAGTGTGTTTTGAATTTTTTGTCTCTATATTAATTACTAAAACAGACTTTCTGAGTCTTTCTACATTTTTGCTTAGCTCGGGGAACAGACACAGTTTCAATATGATGAACCCTGAGTGACGACTCTATGCAGCTAGCAGACGGTTGGTTTAGCCTGTCTGTCTGCTCCCTGGC
>JAQQZT010000011.1:8402087-8422917 GCA_030068275.1 Clarias platycephalus
TTCATAATGAATGATAATAATAATGATCATAATGAATGTACTGGCTTAAGAATAAAATTAAGATGTACAGTATAACAAAGGTTGTACAAATACAAAGAGTCGCATTAATTTCTCATTAAGACTGCTGCATTAAGTCTTCTCCAGCACATCCTAAAGATTCTCAATGGAGTTAAGGTCTGGACTCTGTGGTGTCCAATCTATGTGTGAAAATTATGTCTCATGTTCCTCGACCCAATCAGTCATAATTCGAGAATTATGAATCCTGGCATCATCCTCTTGGAATATAACCATGCCATCATATAAGAAAAATCCATTAAAGAAAAAAACCTGGTCAGTCATATTATTCAGGCTGTCAGCGAACCTCTTTTTTTTTTTTTGAGTACATAATATTGCTGAACCTAGACCTGACCAACAGAAGCAACCCCAGATCATAACGCTGACCCCACAGACTAGTACGGTACTGTAGGTACTAGGCATGATAGGCACATTACTTCACCAACCACTCTTCTCATCATGATCCACCCATCACTCTAGAACAGGGTAAATCTGGAGTCAGGGTAAACCAGACTACATGACCTTTGTCCATGCTCCACAGCATATTCTTTATCTCCTCTAGCAAATTAAAGACTTTTTCTCCCCCGATTGGCCTCACTGATAATGGCTACACAGCTGTTTAATCTCAAATCCCTTGAGTTCTCTCCACATTGTGTGTGTAAATGCTCTTACTTACACTTCTTAACATAGCTGTAAGTTTTACTGTTTCTTTTTTTTTTTTTTTTTACAATTTGATTACACCAAACATTTATTGTACATGATCCCCGAACGGGATCGTTCACATTTTTTCTGACCACATTTCTTGATGATGGTTCATCAAGAACCCGCCAGTTTTTTGTTAATAACTTTTTATTGGAAATTCAATTATGAAAACAAACAAATGCAATGCTTCTAGAGTCAGGGGGGAGGGGGGGGGAAGTAATAATTTAAAAGGGGGGGAAAAACACACAAAATGTATAAGTGAATCACAGATTAAGGAAATGTAAACACATACATACCAAAAGATAAAATAAATAAATAAATAAGACAATGATAAAATAAAGGCCCCCCCCCTTTATTTTATCATTGTCTTATTTATTTATTTATCTTTTGGTATGTATGTGTTTACATTTCCTTAATCTGTGATTCACTTATACATTTTGTTACACACATGGCTACAATATACATAAAAACTAATTAAGTTGTCGATTCTTTAACAAAGTCTATAGCAGCAGTCCAGGCATTAACTGTCCGAAGTGAAGCTTTATGAAATCTGGCTGTGGCACGTTCCAAAATTAAAATGCCTAAAAAATAGGAATGCCATACAGCAGGCAGGTAAGTGTCCGCTTCAAACCAACTTTTCAAAATAGTCTTTTTCGCTGCGGTCAAAGCTGCCATTAATATTAAGATCCCGCCAGATTTTAATAATGCATTTTCAGTTCTTAACCCAATTTTAGGAGTGTCAACAATCTCCTTAGTTGTTTTCTTTGCCTAATGCGGCCAATAATTTTGATCCCTTTGAAACCAAGTAACATCTTTGCCATGACCACAGGACATGTCTTCTGACATTGTTGTTTAAGAAACGAGAAGCTACTCATTGTATTAGTTATTAATCACTGCAGTAATTATCCAATGGAACGCTCTTATCTATTTGCTTAGTTAAATCCTAGTGAGGCGGCAAGGTGGTTAGCACTGTTGCCTTTCACCTCCAGGGTCTGGGTTCGATTCCCGGCCAGGTTCGATTCCTGCCTCTGTGTGCATGGAGTTTGCATGTTCTCCCTGTGCTTGGTGGTTTTTCCTCTGGGTACTCCGGTTTCCTCCCACAGTCCAAAGACATGCAGATTAGGCTAACTGTTGTTCCAAATTGTCTGTACTCTGTAAATGAGTGTGTGTCCCCTGCGATGCATTGGCATCATGCCCAGGGTGTACCCCATCTCATGCCCTAATTTTCCTGGGATAGGTTCCAGGCCCCCCCGTGACCCTGCATACAGGATTAAGTGGTATAGACAATGAGTGTGTAAGTGTGTAAATCCTGGTGGGGACTTTTTCTGTCCAGGCAGTGTGTAATATATATGACTAATTAATACTGACTGTATTCTGACCACACATTGTCTTCATCTTGTTTTTACTTCCTCTTATAATATTCACAAAAAATAAAGAGCCACATCCACAATTATTGACATCTCACAAATATTGTTTGGGAGACCATACATATTAAATGTATTCCAGCATTCTGACAGTTGGCATTTATCTGGACATGATCCTACAGGGACGCATTCCTGTCCTGCCTGTCATGTAGCTAAGCTTTTGCATTTGGCACCGATTCTTCATTATTTACAACAGCATTCAGTAGAAGCAAAGTGTACTGAGAAAACCAATCTGACAATGCACAAGCCCCAATTAAGTTCGACGTCATTATCACCACATTAGTATCAGTCATTGTGAAGAGAGAAGGGAAAGCACTAAACCGCACACATTGGAAGTTAGCTCTCCAGGATCATGGCTTCAGACTTCAGAAGATTCATTGATGGGCTAGAAAGACAAAGTTGCAGGAACAAGGTTAATAAAAAAAAAAAAAAATAAAAAAAAACATCAGAAATCAGATTGTGAGAAATGACTTCAGGAAATAACAACCCAATAACTTGATCATCGTTAAAAGAAACTGGTGCGTTTCGCCCGGGGCGGCAACAGCACACTGTGAAATCGTGAGACGTCTCACCCTATAAAATGACACTGCTTTTTGTTTGCTGCTTGCGACCCCACACTTCAACAAGCCCCTGGTCTGAAATACACCGTAATTCCTAGCCAGAACTCAGGCTGAAGTTCTATAGCATTTGAAAAATCATGTGACTTCAGGTGGAACTTTTTTTTTTTTTTAATGCAAAGATCTCAAAATGTAGTGCATGTTACTATACATATTTCAAAGGATCTACACTTAAAATTATTATTATTTTTTTTTTTTTACACATTTTGTTTCATGCATTGTGTACAAATCCATGCAGATTATGTTAAGTTCATATGACATTGTGAAAGGCAATATCGCATGATGCTTTTTCACATAATCAAATAATGTTTTTCCTGTACGGGAATCTTCAGATAATAGAACTGTGAAAAAAAAGAAGAAGAAAAAAAAAAAAGATCCGATTCGTAAAACTGTGCAGTAAGATTAATAAATGAAGCCTCTTGCCCAGGGCCATGATGGGGCATAACGTTCCATGCTGAGCAGGAGCCCACCCTTTAACACCACTCTGACTGCACTTTATTTTATCTGCTTATCTCATGCCAAGTGTGGCCTGTCAATCAAGAACAGTCTGAGTCTGAAGACCAACAGCGCCTTCCAGTGAACTGAGCTCCAGCAATTTCACCCTCCAGTCACTTGGACACAATTTTCTTCTCAAATGTATTCAGTAAAAGCAATTTTTGTTATTGCGGAAAACAGACCTGGAGAATATAAAATCACATTCACGTCTCCGCGGCACGGAAGTGTAGCGGTTAGCACAGTCACCTTGCACCTAGTGAGGCGGCAAGGTGGTTAGCACTGTTGCCTTTCACCTCCAGGGTCTGGGTTCGATTCCCGGCCAGGTTCGATTCCTGCCTCTGTGTGCATGGAGTTTGCATGTTCTCCCTGTGCTTGGTGGTTTTTCCTCTGGGTACTCCGGTTTCCTCCCACAGTCCAAAGACATGCAGATTAGGCTAACTGTTGTTCCAAATTGTCTGTACTCTGTAAATGAGTGTGTGTCCCCTTTCTTACCTGGGTTCAGGTTCGATTCCCGTCTCTGTGTGCATGGAGTTTGCATGTTCTCCCTGTGCTTGGTGGGTTTCCTCTGGGTTCTCCGGTTTCCTCCCACAGCCCATGGACATGCAGGTTAGGCTCATTGGTGTTCCCATGTTGTCCGTAGTGTGTGAATGAGTGTGTGACTGTGTGCCCTGCGATGGATTGGCACCGTAACCAGGGTGTATAGTTAGTGATAGGCTCCGGGCCCCCGTGACAGGATAAAGCGGTATAAACGATGAGTAAAGAAATGTAAAATTGGTCAAAAAGAAACAGGCATGACCACCTTTTTCCACATTTTTTCATTTTAGTTTTGAAGCAGAGGTACAACACTCACACTAGTGACAAAGTGAAGAAACTTACAGCTACCCGTGTGGATGGAGTTGCATCAAATCTCTCCTATCCCTTGTTTGCTTTCATCCATTCATTCTCAATAAGCACTTTATCCTGGTCTGAGTCACGCAGAATACACGATAAAAAACTAAACAAAACCCCATCTTGTTTAACAATTCAAAATTATTTAAGCTGTGTGAGAGATGATCCAGTCACACATTCAATTGAACATGACTTGATTGACAGCTACAGTATATCTTGGCTTTTTGACTATATTCACGGTACTGGATGAAAACAGCAATTTTTTTTTCTTTCAACACAGATTATATCTAACTCATTCCAAAGCATTTTTTCTGACCATAAAAAAACAAACACGACTCACGGAAGTGAAGAGTGAATAAAAACAAAACAAAAGACACACACAAAAAAAAAAATCTCCCCCAGGCCAACTCATTAACTCAGACATTCACAAAGCCCCACGGTATTAGGAGCTGCTCTCACACCTTGCGAGTGACTCACTGAGGGAGAGGATCCAAATACGATAAATCCGTGTTGGCCCATTGGACTGTGACAAGCAAGCACATCTCCTCTCCCAGGAGGCACGGGCATAGATCCATATACTGTAATTACCTGCGTCAATAAATGGTGTATCCTATGCCAAGGCACAAATCCAATCCTGTGTAGGACAGCTTTGCACTAGGCAATAAAATGCATGCACGGAAATCAGGTCTACCCACACCCCCGCTTTTAACATGGATGAACTCTTCTAATGATAATAATAGTAATAATAAAATAAATAAATACTCCGCTGTTCAGGGAAGCTGGAATTTGCATGCAGTAAGCACTGCGTTTTCAATCCATCAGAGAGCACTTGCGATCTGCGCATTAGCTCTAATGATCGCCTTCCCATTGTGCTTCTCGTCTATTGTTGTTCAGAAACGGCCCGGGCGCAGAATTGAAGGATTGAACCTTTCTCCATGTCTTTCTGCACTGAAAAGGTTTATTAAAACCAAGAAATAGGGAATGGAATTGCTCTCCAGGCAAGATGCGATGGATGATCGGCGGCAAAACCAGCAGAGGGTTTCACTCCAGCACGTAAAGGCAATTCTTCAACACGTTTGCCGGCCATGTCACCTTGCACGATCTCATGTTTCTTACTTCCTTTGTCTTCTGTGCAACGAATCACTTCTGAGCTAAGATTGTAGTATTCGTCAACTTTGTTTGACTTCACAAGACCATCTGCCCCATTTCAGATTTTGGCCTGGCTAGAAAACAAGCAGAAATTAGCGCCCCCTGACTGAACGACAAACCAAGCACGCTGGTATATTTTCAAGAGCTGCAGTAATCAAAAAGACAAGATTAGGACAAACTGTAACAGTCTCAATGGCACAAATCCTACGACTCGCCATGTCTGCTACTTCAAAAGTCACACGTGTGCTAAAGCATGGCATCGAGTCAACTTTTCTCATATAGGCAAAAGCACAGGCTCTCTAGAGATGCGCTGGGGGAATGCTGATGGACGAGTACTTCAGCAGATGGCCTTTGGGCTCTGACGGAGAATAATAACAAGCCGTTTACAGTGTCTCTGCCTTCTAGACATTTTCATTCGATACTCCGCAAGAAGAACGGAAGGAATAGCCACCACGCACGCCAAGCGGAAGCAGACAGATACAAGACGACGCAGATAAAAATAACGAGAACTGTTAAAACACAAGAAGATACAGATGGTACCCTGAATGTGTTTTCCATTTTAACAGTCCCGATGTAAAATATTAAAAGTTTGTATGACATACGACTTGAGAAAACATAGGGCTAAGTTCGAATAAAGAACACGATGCAGATAAATCACAAGCTAAACTGGATGAAAAGATCAAGCCCGGGATCTGACCTAATAGGTGTTGCCTAATATTCAAATAAATACACGAGATTGACAGCGCACTTCTCAAGACGGGGAATAAAAAATAAATAAAGCCCAAAACCAGAAAAGGAGAATCAGGAAAGTTGAACATAAGTGTTCCGAGTTACAAATTATAGTCATCTTGGTGCACACACTCACAGGCCACCCTTGGAGTGCTTTCAGGAAAACCACTAGCTGTGGAGCTTTTTGCCCAAAGTCTGAGGAGGGGGGGGGGGAGCAGGTTACACAACTTCCACACAGTAACCATAACAACACACTAACCAGATAGAGCTAGTATCGGACAACTAATTAGGCTAGCTTGGTAACTATATTAGATTTATTCACAGTAATAAGAGAAGGTTGTAGCTTTGAAGGCGGAAAACTTTGAGAAAATGTACGAATTGATTGCATGCATTTGTACACAGTTAAAGCAGGACATCATATCACAAATATAACATACAGAATTTTTTTTGTGTCATCAAAACACTAGAATTTTGGCAATGAAAAATCTTAAACATGCCATGTGTCCTTGTACACTCTCATTTACAATAAGATAAAACATCATGCTGGCAGGAGGGTCCCTGGATGGAAACATAGTCGGACTAAAAACTAAGACCATCAAAATTCAGGTGTAAACAACCTCAGTGATCACAAGACTGATATTCCTCACTCTCTCTCACTCTATATACGTCTTTTCCTGTACAGGGTCACGAGAGGCCTGGAATCCATCCAAGGGATGGGATATACCTTGGAAGGGTTACACACCACAGGAAATCTGGAAACACCAATTCGCATGTGTTTAAATTGTGGGAGGAAACCGGAGTGCCCGGGGGAAACCTACCAGGCAGAGGGAGAATCTGCAAACTAAGACAATTTTTATTTATAATTTTTATTTTTGCCCATGGGCATCATCACAGAGCTATGATCGCTCAATATTGATCAGAAGGTGATTAGTTTTCTAAAACAGCAGCTGACAGTAGTAACATCCGCAAAAGAAACCACGTTTATATTAATGTTATCCTTCGAATACTTCATTGCTCACATCAGATTATTAAAATTGTCTGATCGCTCAAATATGATATTTTTCAGAGCAGATATTTTTGAGTCACTTTCATACATTGTCCTAGATTTGATACATATTTGAATGAGAACAGGCATTTTGGAATTCTGCAACATGTTCAGGGTGCCGACGTCTTCAGTGAGCACCGGCAGCGCGGAGATTTCATAGCAGTGCGAGCAATAGCTGAGAAAACAGCTAAAGTGAAACATTAGCCGTTGTTCCTTCTTCTGGACCTCAACAAGTACAGCTGACTAACTGCTTGTCATCCTCCAGAGCAAAATCCCAACGATACTTTCGCTATAATCGCATAGTAGCGTTTGTAATTAACGAGCAGTCGCACAAACTCTTGATGTGTTGTAAAACCAATGTGCGCTTGCGTGCTGTTTTAAAGGACAGACACGTCCATATTAGAGTCAGAGAAAATTTATTTATATAATTATGAGTGTGAACCATCGTGACATGGAAATCTGATGTAACCAAAAAAATTATAATAAAATTGAGAACTGAGCAATGTGGCTTGTAATGTGTACATAACCAAATGTTGGCAAATTCCTGTGGTTTACAATTAATAAAACACTTCAAAACGGAAAATAATCAACTTCAGTGTCTGAACAATAACTTTGCTTCATGTCAGACCTGTTCCCGTTTTTTACTGTTCTGGGTAAAAATATGCCTTGACCTTAAGAAAGAAAAGGAAGCAAATATGAATGCAGACTGTACCCACAAAACCATATTGACCCCAAAAAAAAGCAATAATGGATTGAGTATGCCAGAGGCTTTAAGATTGGCATCAGCAGTGCGGTTATCTGTGCATCCCACGGACACTTGAAACCACATTAAATTTAAATTTCTAGATTTATCTCTGGTGGACAAAGACAGGCTGTTAAGTACAGATAGAGAAAGATGGTCTAGAAATTTCCAATAAGACGAGTCTAAAACTTTGTCCATCGTTAATTTTATTTCACAAAAAAACAAAGATACACGAATTCCACGGTGTAGAATTGTACGAGGGGAACATGACGATGATCAGAGTCAATTATATGAAAAGTGTGAGGTGAGGGAAGTTGTGATCACAGTCACATGGTCGTGCATTCGGTGAAAACAGTCTAACTCTGGCCTCCCAGCAACTGCAGCACCAGCTCCTCATCCTCCGCCAGGGAGAGACCAGTGTCTAGAGGCGCAGCTTCTGATCTGTTCCTTTTCCTCCCTCTCCCCGAGTGTGTGGTGTCATCATCATCATCACTGCTGTGGGTCCTCTTCCTCCCAGCAAGCTCAGAGCCATCACTGTTTCACAAAAGACAAAGTAAAAAAAACATTAAAAACACAGAGCAGTCCATTATGAGAACCTGGTTTGGTTTTCAGCACAGCAACAATAAACCACATGTTTGCAAAAAACGAAAGGTGATTCCGTGTCTCTTGAAAGACCCCATAATGCTTGTATGTGCTGCTAGTTTTCTCTTAAGGTATCCAATAAAGGTTCTCTCTGCACACTGCCTTGGGTCGTGTGAGCAGCCGGAACTCGCTGTAATTTCCTCCAAGCTGTGCCATAAGCATTCCCACCAGCTCCTGTACGATGAGGGACGTGTATGCGCGAGCACAACCGTGCATCATCCCACTTAATGAGCTCAACTAGGCCTGTTGCTGAATTATTTAAGCCTCTTATCTAAATGTTCCCCTATCACTCAATCACAAAGAAACTGCAAAAAGCCAACGTAAAAAAAAATAAAAAATAAAAAAATGAATGCAGGAAAGTTAAATTTTTGGACTTGACTTTTTTTTTGGGGGGGGGGGGGGGGCTTTTTTTTTTATTAAGGGCTTTTGATTGCCCATAAACGTCTCCATGCAGTGAAAAATATTAACCTTCTGAAATTGCGCCCATAATAAGACGCAAGTTATAATTTAATATTAATGGGTTTCTCTCGCAGCTCACATGAATAAACCAAAAAGGTTTTATGAAAATGATTAAAATGCTCAAAAAGTGCATTTGATGAAGAATTTGACAATTGTAACCAGGTGAAAATATACCATGCATGGACGGCAAAACCTCCACATGTCAACCTTATCCCACATTCACAATTTTATAAATTATAAAAATTATATAAATATATATATAAAATTATAAATATTATATAAATATATTTTTTTTTTGCCTGTTGGTAACTAGAGAGCTACATAAAGTTTTCAAAATTATAGCTGAATTTCCGTATAAAAAAAAAAATCCCATCACTGAGGTGACGAGAGCTATGGGTGTTAAATAAGGAAAAGGCAATGTACAGTACAGCAAAAGGTTAAACATGTGGGAATGGCAGCTTTTTACAATCCAATAAAACTCTGACGGATAAGCCCATATACTAAATCCAGTCAGATATTATTTCCTACCAGAACATGATGTCTTCTAAATGTTTCATTTTGTGGGGGGGGAAATCGAATTACGATTTCCATTTCACACAGCTTTAACAAATCTCAAATTATATAAAATCTCGGCAAAGCAAACGGCGAATGAGCATTTATCACATTAAAAGTGCGAAAGAACATTTCTGTCCTGAATATTCCCCTACATCATTATTCTTCTATTTAACAAATCATTAAAGAAATTATCCCTCTTCGTTCGAGAGGATAGAAATTGAATTCAGTCTGACCTCAATCTGTTTACTCACTAGTGATTTAGGTCAGCTAATCAATCTGTTTACTCACTAGTGATTGAGATATTTTGATTAATCCAGCAAAAAATTGGACGGGTAGCTTATTATTCTGCATCTAAAGATGGCTGTATATTTCTCATATAAAACCAAGCGGACCGTGTCGCTCCCTCACATGTGCATTCTAACATTTCATATCCGCAGTCACAGAGACTTGCATGAAAGGGCATGAAATGTCATTCAATCTGTTTAACAGTCAGCAAGCACACATCATTAGCCTTTTAAGGCATGTTGACTTCCACTCATTCCCATAAATCACTAGCCAGTTGCTAACGGAGCTGAGACACACTGCTGAATATCAATTTGGACGGGAAGAGCTGGCTCCGCTCCGTTCCGAACAAGAGGCATCGACGGAGCCATCCGTAAAGCATAGGCCGAAGCTCAGAACAATATATTTTAAGGTGTGAGTAATGCAGGTAGACAGGGGATAAAGTAGCTCGGCTCCGGCGGTGGGAGTATGTGGAGTGGAGCCAGAAGTCAGTGACAGGTGGTGTGCGTGAGAGCAGCAGAGCGAGTAGGGAGGACAGGTAGCACACACAAATGAGCCGGGTCCGTAGTGCAGGTCCAGGCTCTGGGCCCAGATGTAACGCGACAGCGGCTGCTTCACATTAAGGCTGGCCTGTGGAGGGAGGCCGAGAGCGGGTCGCTCAGATTTACAGCCGCTCCTGCATTCGGCAAGTGTAGCTATGCAGTAAACAGCCAGCCAACGGGCATTAATCAGAGCCAGCGCTGCTGTCTGAGGCGCGGGGAGTGGCCCAGATCACCTGCCTCTATCTCTAAAACACCAGTGCAAAGGAGTGCAGGAAAGTGGGAAAAGGGATGAAAAAGGAATTATTGAATGATCATGTGCTAAGCTCTGAATCCACTGTGATGCTGAACTGGATACAGAGCTTACCCATGATGAATGAATGAATGCATTTACAAAAGGCAACCAGAAAAAAAAAAAAAAAAACGAGGAAGAGATGGAAAAAAAAAAAAAAACCAGGAAGGAAGGAGAAAATTCAGAAACGACAGGAAGGAAGATTAAAAAAAACAAAGGAAACGGGGAGGGAGGAAAAAAATAAAGGAAACGAATAAGGAAGGAAAGAAAAAAAAAAAGGAAGCAATAAAGAAAAGGACAGATGACAGGAAGTCAAAGAAAAAGGAAGGAAAAAAGAAAGAAGGAATGAAGATGGAAAGGAAATAAAGAATACAATGGAAAGGAAATAAAAAAGGAAGGGAAAGAGATGTGAAGTAAAGGAAAATGGCAGAAAAAATGATCACGCTGCTGTGTGTGATAATGGCATTTACACGAATAATAAAATACCAGATCACCAGGTGTGCTGAACAGGGAGTTTCATTATAAAAAGCTTGCAGATGGGAGTTTGGATAAAACCGAGCTACCTCTAAAGGGACACTGAATTAGGTGATGTACAGTAAGTGAGGCATTTGGCAAAAGCTACTTTTATTGCTCTTACTAGAGACCACTGGACATCAGTAAATAAGCAGAACTACCTCTGTGTAACGGCATATCTAATCGATTAAATATGACAACTGCACTCATTCACTCTTTATGGTAAAAACTAGGGCTGTGCAATTAATCGCACCACCGCATAAGGCTGCGATTTTATCTATTAATTTATTCAGATTTTTATTCAGAATACGTTCTTGTGCGCATGATTTTAATATGTTAACCAATCAGAGCTGACGCAGTGCACCGGGCAATTACAGCTAAGCTGAGCGGGAGAAAGATGTTAACCAATCAGAGCTCACTCCGCACACGACGAAGCTGAGCGGTAGAACCGAATAGGTGAGCGGGAGGAAAGAACATAAAATATGGATGCAGGGCAAAATAAAAATGATTTGGTGCCAAAGAGAAATTCAACATCAGTCATTTGGGAGTATTTTGGATTCAGGAGAGAGGATGTGTCACAGAGCAAGGTAATTAGCAAGACTTGTGAAATGATTATTCCAACGAAACAGAGCAATACTATAAATCTGTTCCAACACTTAAAACAACGTCATAAAAAAACTGCATGATCAATGCATGTCGACAAAGTCCATCGAAACAAACAAAAGCACACATCAAAGCCAGCCCGAACAGACTGAACAAGTATCCATTGTTCAAGCATTTGCAAGCGCTGTGCCTTATGAGAAAGGATCAAAACGGCACAAAGAAATTACAGACGCAAATCACCTATCATATATGCAAAGATATGATGCCTGCGCAAATCGTCAGTAAAGACGGCTTCCGAAGACTAATACAAACACTTGACAAAAGATACCAGCTGCCATCTCGCACTCATTTCACAAGATTTGCTATTCCCGATATGTATGAGAAATGTAAGGCGGGCGTTGAACACGAGGTCAAGCAGGTGAAATACTTCGCCACGGCCACAGATATGTGGTCCAGCAGAACGATGGAGCCGTACATGAGTTTAACGGTCCACTATATTAATGACAACTTTGAAATGAAAAGTCGATGTTTGCAAACAGCCCAGAAGATCACACTGGAGAAAATATATCTGAAGGTTTAAAAGATGCTTTAGCATCATGGGGACTTTGTGAAGAGCAACAAGTGTATATCACCACAGACAATTATACATTAAGTAATGTATAATTTACATTAGGACACTTTGTAGGGCATACTTTATTATTAAGAAACAAATTGCGCAATGATGTTTAATATGAAAACGTATTATGATAATAGTATTTTCAACTTGTACCATAAGTCTGAAGAAAACCGACTGTCTGTCCTCAGAAATTTTTGGATGTCATTTTCTTTTTATTTTGCATGTAATGCCCGATAAAGCAGCCGAGCATTGCTTTGTATACCGTTACCAAGGAAACCGCTCTCTGTCTCGCTGTAAGCGCCTCCTACTGGCGGAGAATGAATTTGCATATACTGTATGTCGCCACAAATACTAACATATTAGCTAACAATAAAAATTATCTTTTTCAGCATTTACTCATTCTTGTTAATGTTAGTTCATGTCAGTACAGCTATTCATGTTAGTTCAGGATGCATGCTAACTAATGTTAACAATGACATTTGACTTTAATAATGTATTAATAAATGCTAAAATTAACATGAACTAACATTAGTATTGCTCATTATCAGTTCATTTTAGCTAATGTATTAACTAGTTGTTAAATAGCACCTTATTGTAAAGTGTTACTCAATAGTTTTATATTTAAATGAATGAAATACACCGTCCCAGGTCCTTTCAGCTGACCGTAAAACAAGACACCTAGTGCCCCAATGGCAAGACACAGATGTTCTAGAATCTGTAAGTAAGGCACTGGGTCCACTTCAGGAGTTCACGGATGCCCTTTCCAGTGAAAACTACATCAGTGTGTCGTATGTGAAACTGGTTCTTCACCTGCTGAACACCAAGATACTTGCAGTGGAGGATGAAGATACTGACTTGACAAAGACTATAAAATAAAAAATTCTGAACTACATCAACAAACATTATGAGGATGAAACTACCCAAGAGCTTCTGGATACAGCAACATTTTTGGATCAAAGATTCAAAACCAGCTACACTGATAAGGATAAACTTCCAAACATTAAGGCCAGGGTCATGTCTGACATGGAAATGAGTTCACACAAGGCGAGTTAATTTATGTAAACTGGATGAAACGGTCATCTCCTTAGATAAACACTATTTTATATGGCGTTTTAATCTTTTCTTTCTGTTCTGTATGTCAAAGGATACATCTGAATCTGCGAGTAACACATGCAGAGAGAATCCTGACATCGATCTACCTCCACCAGGCAAAAAAAGCACAGAAGTCCTTAGGAAGCTTCTTCAAAACCACATCAACTATGCCAGCAGCTCTGCGACTTGAAGAAGCCATAGAATCCAAGAATGAGCAGGGTTGCACAAAAGTTTATTTTCTTTGTATTCCTGCCACCAGCTCACCTTCGGAGAGAGTGTTTAGTACTGGGGAAATGTGGTGACATGATGAAATGACGTTCATGCTTAAAACCAGAAATGGTAGACATGCTGGTTTTTCTTGCAAAAAACCTTTAAGAGAGTAATCTGTTTTTTGGTTTTGATTTACGTTAGTTTTTATTTATTGTTATGACTGGAATTGAGGTTAGTTAATCTTTATTTTTTTCATGTCTGTTTTTAAGACAATTTATTACAGTTTTGTTTATCAAGCAGTTAGTACTACTGTGTACAGTATGTTATTAACTAGAGTTGAGGTTAGTTAATCTTAATTTATTTTATGTTGTCTGTTTAAGACAATTTTACTACAGTTTTGTTTATTAAACTTACTGTTATTTCATTGTGACATGTTTTGTTATGCACTTCTTGTAGCTTGATTGAAAAAGCAAAAACAGTTGCCAAAACCGCAAATAAAATCGCAATATTCGTTAAAAAAAAAATCGCAATATGATTATTTCGTCCATATTGCACAGCCCTACTAAAAACTAATGATTAATCACAGTTTATGCCTGTGATTAACTATATTAAAGTTTTGAATCGATTGACAGCACTAAATTGGTATTTGATTCTGATTGTTCCATCTTCGTCTTTGTCACACACATGAGTGGCACACATCCACAGCTCACAACTTTGAATGCTGATGATGCCACAGTTATTCATAACCAGAAATAAAAATGGACACCAACAAACCAATTGTAGACAGCTCGGAGTTCAGGTATGCAGAAGAGTGCAGAAAGCCCTGCAAGATGACACATGCAGCTGGTCAAAAAGCCGCAGTTGGGCGAATTCACATATCTCACCGGAAGCAAGTTAACTCTAACCTTCCATGGTTTATATCAAGGCTGAGCTGGGATCTGGCTTAGACCAAATTATCAAGAAAGCTGGGAAGAAAGAAGTCGGTCTGTCGGTGGTGTTGTTTGGACATGTGAGGTGACTGTGTGTTTACAGGCAACATAAATAGAGCTGAAAGTTGACACCACCCATGATGTGCTCTTCTCTTGAGGGATTTGTGTAGCCTCCATTCATTTTCAAAGATTGGCACAATGCATGGGCAGAGACGAACAAGAAAAAAAACGCCTCCGGCTGGTTCCTATGTAAGCAAAAGAATAAAATAAAAATAATACGGCATATGATTTTTCACCTGCTGTCTGAAAAGCCCTGCTGAACAGGAAAGCCTGACCTTTTTACACAAAAAAGGAGACACGCGGAGCAAAGAGTGAACTACTGCCTCTAAAGCTTTTTAATCAATAGGCTTTTGTTTATCTAGTAAATAATATCATGGAAGTGTGGATGTAGGATGCAGAGGACAAAATCTGCTCCAAAAATCCAAAGTCAACCCGCATAAAAAAAAACGTGAACAAATTCAACTGAAACGCCCGCACTAAGGAACCCTAACACGCGTACAGCCCTTTTTTTTTTATTTTATTTTTTTTAAAAAAAGGATCCCCTACGTTAAATCTGTACGTAATTACACGTTTTATAGACAGTCTTCTGCCAGAACAGGGATCAATGCTTTACACCGCCAATAATAAATGAATCTTGTTCTTCTATAAGGGAATAACTCCTTCTGAGAAGCAATTATGCAGTGCAGACTGAGGCTGATACACACAGGAGTGACAGTGCTGCAAACCTAATCAAAGTGTAGACCCAACAGACCCTGCGAGAGCCTTTGCAGTAATTAAGTACAGCAAGAATCAATTTCTCATTTTCAGATAATTAGAGGCTTATGATTCGATGTTCTGCTTCGCTTTAGTATAGAACGCTTCTGATTTACTGTATGTCTCAGCACATTACACAAAAGTAACAAGGCAGAAAATCAAGCTCTTGATATATCCACACTGCAGAGGTTAAAAAAAAAAAAGAAAAAAAAAAAGAAGGTAAAAGCCGTGTAAAGCAACGCTAAGATCAGTCCGCACAATTAATTGCATTTTACAAGATCCATTAACTAATGGTAGTCAAATATGGTACTAGGGAGCTAACTGACTAAAATCAAACATCACTGACTCAGGTGTCCTGAATTATGCTTTTAGCTAGGTCAGAAGTTTCAGAAAAACTCCCCACATTCAAAAGCAGCCATCTCTCATCTCTAAAAAAAAAAAAAATTAAAAAAATTAAAATAAAAAAAAAAAAAGACGGCAGGACTTTGAGTAAAAGTGCATGCAGCATGTTTTCCTCAGAGGTGACAAATGTGAAGGGGGAAAAAAATGCATTTTTATGCATTTTCAAGTTTATGTATTGATTCTACAAGTCTCTGGAAGTGTACTAGAGTAATAAAAGATATTCGATCAGTTGATGCTCATTCTTATCAATTAATTTACTTAGTACTTTGTGCTTTTTTTAAATCTTTATAAACAGCTGAAGATCTTCTATCCAAAAAACAATGTGGGATACAACTTTTAACAGAAATGTACAAATATGAAAGAAAAAAAGCTGCAATTGGTTCATTTAATAAGATGAAACTGGGTTTCTAAACTTCTCTACAAACTTGCTTGCAACAAACAAATCGCTTCACAGTTTACTCCACTTAAACTCACAATCGTCTCAGGATTCATTTTCTTTAAATACAAATTATAAAAAGATTTCAGATTTCTGTACAGCTGCTTTGTGACAATACTTATTGTCTAAAGTGCTAGTCAAATAGAACTGAACTCGATTCCATTGAATTTTAATCCTCACGAGGCTGTAGGCTTCCAGGGAGAATGAAAAGACAGGAAGCAATAAAGAGAGAGCAGTTTGAGGATGAAGCAGCAGAAGAAATACAGCAAAACTGAAATCATGTCCTGTTTTTTTTTTTTAAACCTACAAGAATAAGCAGTGATGAGCAATATGAAAACCATTCAGTCCAAGTTTTTTCCCCATCATGACCGTCTTACCTTTCGTCATCTGAATTGTGAACTGTGTCAGGGTCGGGTAGAGTGCTGGGGTCAAAATCTTCATCAGCGCCTGACAGGTACGCCACCACCTCCTCCTCATCATCATCATCACCACCATCATCATCATCATCTCCATCCCCAACATCAGCCTTCTTTTTCTTCTCCTGTTAAAAACAATAGACCAAAATGACATGCATCTGCAGCTCTTATCAGCTTTTTCATGCGACAAATCATTTCTGGTCTTGTTTATATACCAACCTTGTGAAACACAGCTGCCAAAAGGACAATGAAGTGAAGGGGGAAAAAAATTTATTTGATTGATTTGTTTCAAGTGGCCAGGTGATAGCCTAGACCAGCTTCTCCACGGCTAGTGAATTTAAGTAATGGGATGAGTCTCGTTAAATTGTGTGACTCAACAAGTTCCCTGTTTAATTGATTGACCCATTCAGTCTCCATTCAATCCTTATAAACTTAAAAAAAAAAAAAAAACTACAATTAAAGTTTTTAAAGTAATGAAACTCAATCAACCAGAATATTGTTTAACTCGGCTAAAGTTATCTAGTTTAACATGAAAAGAAAAACAAAATAGAGTGAAAACAATTAACAACAGGGTGATGCGATTACGTAGAATTTATCTATATTTTACGATATATTTATCTAAAGTGTCTCATTCATTTTATACCAAGTGATTTGCCAACAATTTCATTATTAATTTCTTAAAGAATTAGAGTTCATACTTTTTATTCATTTATATTTACTTTCATTGTTGTGAAATGTCCACAAATTAATCCAGCATTACCAGCGTTCTTTTCTCTCTTTGAAAGGCAAGAGGAAAAAGAAGAGGAAAAAGAGAAAAATTACAGTTCGACATGTCCATGCATTGTTCTCCCTCTTGACATTTAAGCTATGTTCACGTTACTAGCCCAAAGGGACTCGGATCAGTTTTACCCTAATGTAGGATTTTATCGGGCTGCTGGAACGCACATACTGTACCCTGATAATTTTTCAGATTGGATCCGAGTCAGTTTCATATGTGGTCCTAGATCGGATATGAAGAACTGTGCAAAAGTCTGGAAAAACTCCTCGTTTCTTCATATTTTTCTTCCAAAGAGCCAGACCGTCTTGCATTTTTAATGTAGTGTTGAACAGTTCTCCAGGCTTCTTGAAGGAACTTTTCTGGCTCTCATTTTGAATCGGAGTAGTTTCAGGGGAATGTTTATGAATCATTTAAGCATATGAAAAAAACTAACTAACTTGAGGCATGAACCAGTGGAAAAACAAATGCAGATAATGACAGGCCGGTGATCAGTATACTGGTTTTGCTGAATACTGAGGGGTGGGAACAGACGAGAGGGGAAATGAGTCTGCTGCCGTGGTTGTTACATTAAACAACCAATTTTTTATATTATTTATACATTTATATCACAGCTCACCCAATGCAGGACATATAAGAATCATTCAGCTACACTAAATTTTATTCCAAAAGTTAGGACACATCTTCTAATTCTATGTTCTCTTGATTTTTTAAATTTCTTTTTCCATTGTAAAACAATGCTAAAGGCATCCAAAATATGCAATAATCCCCTTTGAACAGGTGATATTAAGATTGACATTGAGACTACTAAAGGTCTGTAAAGCCTTCATAACGGCTCTAATCTGAGGTGCTGTTAATTAGTGATTTCTAAGGCTATTATCTCTAAATGAACGTTTCTCCCACAGCAGAGGTAAGCTTTGATCATGAGTTTCATCATGGTGCTTGATGGGTTTTATAAACGCACTTGACAATATTGTTCTTGCAAGTACTGTTGTTACTTAATTACCAAATTCCATGTGTGCTACAGTGGAACCTCGGATTACGAGCATAATTCGTTCCGGAAGTGGGCTCGTATTCCAAAACACTCGTAAACCAAATTTGATTTTCCCATAGGAAATAATGGAAACTCAAATTATTTGTTCTACAGCCCAAAAAAATATATACATAAAAATAATTAACACAAATTATAAAGTAAAAATAAAACAAAATTAACCTTCACTTTACATCTAAAAAAAATGTAAAAATAAATCCAGACAGATAAGTGTTTCCGTTTGTGCACGCAGGCGCTCTGTGTGTGTATAATGTGCGTGCACGCACACACACACACACATTAACGGAGAGACCGTTTAAAAATTAGCAAGGAACATCGCTAGTGACACTTGCCTGAGCGCATACTAATGGAATCACTGCTGTAAAGTAAAACAACAAAAACAAATTAACCAGCACCTTACTTTTGAAAAGAACCGCGACAGAGCAGTTTCTGTGTAAGGCAAGTGTGAATAGCGATGTTCCTTGCTAATTTTTAAACGGTTTTAAAAACGGTCTCTACGTTAATGTGTGTGTGTGTATTCACCCAGCAGGGGAGACGATTACCTACAATTCTGCAGCGCAAGAGAGAAAAAAACGTTGGCTCAGTTGTGATGACGTGACGTTGGTGTCAAAACAAGATGCGCATGCGTGATACATGAGACTCGGTGCTCGTAAACCAAGACAATGCTCGTTTTCCAATTCAAAAAAAAAAATAAAAATTAAAAAAAAAAAAATCTTTGCTCGTCTTGCGGAACACTCGTCAAAAAATCTCCAGTATTGCTCTAGAATGTAGAAAATAAATTGCACAAGAAAGCATTAGAAGGTGTCAGGGGTAGCTCAGTGGTTAAGGTATTGGACGATGGTCCGGAAGGTCCCAGGTTCCAATCCCACAACCACCTTGAGCAAGGCCCTTAACCATCAACTGCTCAGATGTATAATGAGATAAAAATGTAAGTCGCTCTGGATAAGAGCGTCTGCCACACTGATAGGCCTAAAGATCCAGTACTAATAAGAATTTACTTGCCAAAATGAAATGTCTCATTGCAGATGATGCTAATTTCTGTTTTAGTTTACAGAATAAACTTTGTTCTTTATAAATGACTGAAATAAGCATAGTACATAGTATTTCACGATGTCTTTACAATAAATTGAATATTATTTTCATAATCTAGATGATGACATGCAAGATCATAAGGTCAAAGATCATAGGATATCTTCAGTTCCTCTTAACTGTTCAAATTTAAATATCACATCCTTCTTGTCATTTAACGATCTGCTTTGTATCCAAAATGTACCAAAAATTCCTTCCTGCTCGGAGACTAAGTTGCCTCGGCACCACTTGAAAAACTTCAAAAATGCCCTGATGCCCATGCAATTTGTGGGACATTCAAGACAATTACTGAAATGTCCCTTGAGAAATTAAATTCATACCCTGCTTATTTGATAATGTATTCATCAATAACATAAGCAATGTTGCCTGCTCTCAATTTTCATCAACACTGATTGCTTCATATTTTTTATGAAGCATAACATGTCCATCTATGGCAAAGATAACATTGGTTCAGCATGGGTAGCCCATTACCTTTGTAAGGTATGAATGTATTTTGCATATAATTCTTGTTTAATGGCAAACACTGTTGTTCTTATAAAGAGTTTTCCCTTTTGTGTGCCTATCTGTTAATCGTGAGAGCTTTAGATATAATCTCATGGCAAATGATGCATACAATGAGTGATAGGTACTATATAAGCTTAAAGTATGTTAAAATGTAAGAGGAATACTGTTGCTGTAAATTAATAAGTGACACTGGCTAGGACAGGTATATGATGAATCTTTAAACAGAAAAAGGTACAGGGGGTAGTTATATATGTTCATAAGTGGTTACTGCTTGCCAAGGATAAGACGAATAGATTCGTTATGTTAAGAGGAACTCTCCTTCACAAAGCCAAATGACTTTATTCCACTTACCATCTCTAAATTTACTGAATGAATTAGTGATAGTATCATTACTGATACTTTAATTACCATTTCTCTTCCGAGGTAGAAAAAAAAATTCTATATCAAACAGTGCCATAGCAATATTAGATATTTATAATGAACTTGGCCTTGGGGTATTGCACCAAAATGATAAAATATAAATTTTTACTTTAACAGTACATAGGTCTAGTAATATAAATGATTTTGGATGAATCACTGTGGAATGTGCACAGCTCTAGTAGTTTTATATCCGACCATACAGCTGTCTTTACTGGAGACAAAAGGAAAAAAAAAAGTTTATCAGAGGAAACTTGTATTAGAACTACTTGCCCTTCTGATCAATGACTGAGAACAGCTAAAAACTGCTTAAAAGCTATATATATATATATATATATATATATATATAT
>JAQQZT010000011.1:8422927-8434337 GCA_030068275.1 Clarias platycephalus
AAGAGAGAAAGAGAAATTAGGTTTTCTTTGCTAGGCAAAGGCTGCATAAATTTTCTTAAAATACAAATTGATATCTAGAATGTTTTAAAGAAACATTAGTACTCTCATAAAACTATTTGACTTCCCCAAATCTCATTAGCTTTTGAAAAAAATGGGAACCACTCAGAAATGCTCCTCCTACAGACTACAGACTTATATTTTTGTAAATCTTCACCCTTAACGACTAGTTAAAACCCTTGCCTTAAGGCTCGATCAAGTTGTACCTTCTCTTATCAGTAACGATTGGACTGGATTTGTCAGAGGGAAATACCCTTCTCCTAATGCTGGAAGATCATTAAAATGTAATAGAGCACACTTTTCTATGAAGCTCTAAAAGTCTCTAGTTATCTCTCTCAATGATGAATAAGCCTTTGATTGGCTAGAATGGCCATATTTGGTTTATAGCCTTTCTACATTCGGGTTTGGTGATTTTATTAACCTGATACAGAGTCTATACACCTCCCCAATCTTCTGCTGTCATTACAAATGGTCATAGACCTGCACATTTTAGCACTGATCGAGGCATCACAGAAGGTGAGTGCTTTGCTATTTGCTTTATCCATGAAACCTTGGATAAAGCACAGCTGTAAAACATGACAATGATATTAAAGGTTTTACTTTGGGGTGATTATCAGCACAAGATTTCGGTGTATGCTGATGATGTCCTGATTTACTTACACCCCCCAGGCAATCAACACCCAAGTTAATCAAACTAATTAGCAAATATGACATTCTCTGGCTATAAAATACATTTCTCATTATGACCACTCATCTCCAAACCTTTTCGGTCATCCCCCTCAGAGTCCAGCTATTTGGTTATGTAAATTTCCCCACGCCACAAAAATGTATTCAATCACAGCTTCTTCCAAGCTTCTCTTCTTTTAACTGTCAAGAATGACCTTGACAAATGGAGTAGTTTATCTTCATGGATAAACTTAGTCATATTCACCAAATTAAATTGAATTGAATTTCAAATGAATCCAGTGCCACTGTTAAAGAAAACCCTGGCACAAATAAATAGTGCTATTATTTAATCCGGTGGTTCCCAACCTCTTTTCCTTGGAGCCTACCTGCTTGCATATAAGAAAAGCTAAAGCACCCTCACAAGCAACCACCCCGCACCAAACCGGTTCAGCCCAGCTCAGCCTAGTCCAAATGCACTAAACACATTATTGGAAAAGTACATTACATTAAAATACATTCATTAATTTATTTTATGAAAAAGTATTCAAAGTATTTAGTCAGTCACCAATTGTGCAAGTTCTCCCACTTAAAAAGATGAGAGAGGCCTGTAATTTCCATCATAGGTATACCTCAACTATGAGAGACTAAATAAGAAAAGAAATCCAGAAAAATCACATTGTAGGATTTTTAAAGAATTTATTTGCAAATTATGGTGCAAAATAAGTAAAATACTAAAAATACTAAAAAATAAATAAATAAATACTAAAAGAAAGTAAAATACTTCAGCCTTTCCCCCCCCCAGTAAAATAACAGAACACTCTAAACACCTGCTTTTCCTTTGTCATTATGAAGTATTGTGTGAAGAATGATGAGGCACGGGGAAGAAAAAAAAAGACACACTTAACATTTAACTAAGTAAATAGTTATGAGCCTTCCTCTTAACTACTGCAGCGATTAATATGTTTCACCTGGCAACAAGTTATTAAACCCTAACCGATGCATTGAGTAGCTTCTCATTTCTTAAGAAGCCACAACCACAGGATATGTCACAAAACAGAAGAGTCAAATTACTGGCATGTATCAAGCAAAGAAAACAACTAAGGAGATTGCTCAAGCCAGCATTTTTTCCGTTTCCATTCCTTAAGAATGGCTTTTTGGCAGCCATCATTTCATTGAGACCATTTGTGATGATGCTTCGACAAAGCAGTAGATGGATGAACTAAATGGTCAGATCCATCTTTCAGGTCCTGTGCTGGGATTTTTTCTTTTTATTAAGAATTTAACCTTGAGGTACTGTTCATCAGTTGAACCTTCTTTGGTCCTACACTTGATTTCTCAAACTTGTCAAGGACACCATGGCAAGACATGACAAGTTTTCAGCTAATAGCTTTTTGGGAAATGCAAAAATAGCATTTTATTCCTGGCAGACTGTCATATTGAGTAGACTAATTTAAAGAAATGGGAACAAATGCTTTACTGCAAAAATGCTAAAGATACAATTAAAAAATTGGTTGTTTATGTAACTAACTCAGCAGCAACCTTATTGCCCCTCTCGTCTGTTCTAAACACTTCATTCAGCATCACCTATATACTAATCACCGGGTCTGATCATCTGTCATCAACTGCACCTGTTTCTCAGGTTTTGCCTTAACCTTGTCTCCTCCAGGTGCTATATCTTGGCTTAAAAAGTTTAAGGGTCTAGCTTAGGGGCAACACTGGCAGCTGACCTTGCTCTGATCAGCAATCCAGAGCCTTTACAACACAGAGTGCATCTCTCCTGCTTCATCTGTAGATTTACCAGGATATATACCCGAAGACAGGTCAAAAACAAGTCAGAGGAATTTAGTTGCTGTTTTTCGTTATTAAGCCCCTTCATGAAAATCCAGACTTCCCACCTGGCCTCAACACTGTGCCTATTGACTGGAAGATTAAGGGCATAAATGTGGATGGAAATGAAGTATGGGGTAATAATATTCTCTCCTCCCAACAGCCTAGAAGCATCTTTAATATTCCCAAGTTCTTTTTGACTTCTATTCATTTTTATAGGCTCACGGCTTCATATGTTACAAATTATAGCTGTTTGGAGATGGGCTTGCCGTCTCCCATGTAGAATAGCTCTTGAAGGACACAAAAGGTGGATAATGGAGATAAGAATAAAAGGGAGCGGGAAACAGATCTGGGATCTAAAATTGATTTAGCGGACTGGAAAGATTGATGTGAACAGCAGTTTAAAAAAAAAGAAAAGAAAAGAAAAAAAAAAAAGAGAAAAGAAAAGAAAAAGGGGAAAAGAAAAAATTGCATTGCCTCTACATTATACCAGTGGCTTGGTATAAGATGAACTGAAATTTATGCAAATATTGGAATAAATGTCTTTTTATTTGGGTCCTTTATTTATTGTTTTTGGGATTGTCCACTTATTTTGCAGATTTAATCTGAGGTAATACTGCAGATGGGGAAAAGTTATAAATGACGCTTTCAACTCAGCTGAATCAGATACCCTGGATATAAAAATGCATGTTTGAGGATTAGATGTAAATTTTTGTGTATTATGGGATTGGAAGAGATAAAACAGCAATCCTGTGCTGTGTGTGAGATTCATTTAAAATTCTGCTGACACGTCTGTGGTTTAAAGTCTCGCATCAACACATGCGAAGCTCAAGCTTCAATGATTTACAATGAGTGATGAGGGGGGAAAAAAGTAGGAGGAGTGTGAGAGAGGGACTTTGGGGAAAGAGCAAAGGTAAAGCACGATACAGCGAAAAACTTGAGCGTGAATACGCTCGACCGACCGGCGGCTCGGGTAAAAAATGTCTGCACACTTATTGTTAGTAAGGTGTGATTAAAATGCATTACCCGGGCCTAGGCGCCTGTTTCACCAGTCACAACACTGAACGCATTCTCATTTACACATTCATCACTTTGCTCCTTGCTTTAAATAACTCCTCAATCTCACCCTCCCAAAATCTGCGCCATCACTTCAGCCCGGGAAATCATTTCCTAAAGCGGCTACAGCTTGCAACTACTTGAAATTCATGTCATCTTTCCCGTAAACCATGTCTCATCAGTTCTTGTGTATATAAACGTCAAGCACACACATACACGGGTCCAAAAGCGATTGCACCACACAGCCAGCGTCTGAGCGTGAATAACCGAATGAAAAACGTAACCATTTTATTTATTTTATTTTTTTTCAATCTCATCAGGGCACTGTCATTTCTTGAACAGGGTGTTGATATTCTGGATTTTTACAGGTTCATCTCTGCAGGTCACTGAACTTCACATTTACCACGACGTAATGGTAAACAGGAATGCTTGGCGACCCCTCTCATGTCAAATTAGTCGTTACATCAGTTCATTCAGGCAGACAAGTGATCATTACACATTTCTGCGAGATGCACTCACCATGTACTGCAATCACAATTAAACACCAGTACTGCAATTAAAATTCTAATCAACACGCTACAGCACTGTTTCATTCCCACAGCCCGAAACAGGAAGCCTGGATTAGTGAGTGCTTTCAAAACAAACAAGTTATTCTGCACATTCTTATCGTTTCCCACATTATCAGTACTACTGATGTCTATGGTCGATTCCTCGTGTCACATGATCACAGCTGAACTGCCACAAATCAACACTACAACACTGGAAGAGCCGTTCATTATAACATTAGAATCAAACTGTTCTTTCCTCATCACTCTCTCTCTATTACTACAATTCTTTTTCCTCTTTTCTCTCTCTCTCTCTCTCTCTCTCTATATATATATATATGTCGCTCTGATTCCTTTTCCCTCTCTGCTGTTCTGCATCTCATTTCTCTTGTATCTTTCTCTTGCTCGTCCGTCTCTCGCCCTGGCTGTCCACCCCTTTCTCCCTGTCTTTAGGTACAGTACTGTGAGAAAAAGTCTCGATCCACCCCTCATTTCTTCATACTAAAGTAAAGTATTATGCATTATTCTTTTGTCCTCCACTTGTCCAGCTTCCTCGAAATTTTCAAGGACACACTGTACACCTTGCCAAGATGCATTACGTTTTTAGCTAGTAGCTTTTTTGCGAATCACCTTGTTGGTGCAAAAACAATATTTTATGCCTGTCAAACCTCGTCTAATCTTTGGCATACTGATTTGATTAAATTAAAGAGAGGAAACAAAAGTTTGACTTTGACAGGCTGCAAAGTACTGCACATAAAGATACAATTTGAAATGTAATTAAGTAAAAACCTCAGCAGCAGCCTCATTTCCCCTTTCATCTGTTCCAACCAGTAAACTAATCAGCAGCCATCATCTGCACCGGTTTCTCACTCGTTCATGACTTCATGGACTTTAAACCACGATATAGTGCCCTGTAGGAGACAGGATTAAGAGCCTTGTTCAGCTGGTGGAGCCAAACATTTGCCAAAAAAAAAAGTCCATTAGGAAGCCTGGAGAACTATTCAAGATTACATTAAAAATACAAAACCGTCTGGCTCTTTGTTAGCAAAATATGAAGGAATGAGGGGTGACTCAAGACATTTGCACAGTCCTATAATGTGGCGGTCTCTCGCAGTTAATCTCTCGCGCACCGTCTGTCCCTCTCCTCTTTTCATCTCTGTATGTCTCTCATTCACCCTCCCTCTCGATCACTCTTTCGGTCTCCCTTTTTGAACCGACTTGTCATTTTTAGTTACACTGCACTTTAGATATTATAGTTTTTCCTCTTTAATTTTATGCCATAACACCAACACTGTGTCTATTTTGTTCGTTTCTTTCTTTTTTTTATCCCCCCCGAGTTGCGCCCCAAGTCGCTCCCTGATTGATTGGGAAATAAAAAAGCAATCAAAAATTCTGTCAATTTTAGAAGCATTACTGTTGCGCACAAAAAATAAAAATAAAATTTAAAAAGCACAGATGGCAGAGCCACATTCCATCTGCCTTGCAGACGCTTCCTGTAGGATTTCACATACAATATGCACTGGGTGCTGAGGGCAGGGGGGGGGGGGGGGGGGAGGAGAAAAAGTGTGAAAGCAACCTTACTCTCTTCTGTATTAAAATTTCACACTCTATTGTGTTTAAAAACATCTTATCTACATCTCAACTTTAATGTCAGCATAAACACGGTTGAAAATATGGCCAGCACATTTTCAGTGTGAACGTTTCTGTTACAAAACTGATGTCAATGTGTGATTAACTAACTAGGGTGTTTCTCTGAAATACTGCAGTCCGCGGAAAGTTCCTAAAATAATTTCTGGTGCGACGCTGAAATATTTTTTTTTTTTATATATATACAGATGATTAATAACAGGGATAGAAGGTTCGTATATTTGACCCTATAAAGCGTACGCTTCTGGTTTAAGGCTGCACGTTTTACGCAGAACACTCATTAATCAGCTGATCTAACCCTAAAACAGTGTTCATCATTCATAAGCACACTTCATTACAAAAATCCCTCGAGGCCACAGCATGCTCACACTTCACAGGGCACGAGGAAAATTAGGCGCTTTATGTTTCAAGCTGATTATGTGTGCCTGCTTTAACTCAGATGGCATCTAGTTTAAAGTCTACACGAGTAAACATCATAAACTGGGAAACATACTGGTAACTAACTGGAAATGTAAATATTGTAGGTAATTTATGTCTTCATGGCCTGCTGCTCAAATACATTGCGACCATTCTTTTCAATGAGAGTAATGCATAGACTTACTACCAGCATCGACACAAGCCCATGTTTAACAACTATGTTCTCAATTTTTTAAAATCTGACTAGTCAAAAGGTGTTTAGTTTTCTACAGCAGCTCTGAAAGAAGTATCAGTTCTATATTAATGGCTCATTCTGATGTGTTATCATTTCTATAGCAACAAGGCATCCACAAGGACTTGTAGAATCGCTGCATAATTCCTGTATGATAAAGTGAATAAATACATATTGTTATACTGTACACTCACTCTCACTCATCGTCTATACTGTTTAATCCTGTATTCAGGGGCACGGGGGCCTGGAGCCTATCCCAGGAGACTTAGGGCACGAGATGGGCTACAGCTTGGACAGAGTGCCAATCCATCGCCAGGCACACACACACTCACTAACACACTCATTCCCACACTACGGGCAATTTGGGAACGCCAATTAGCCTAACCTTCATATCTTTGGATTGTGGGAGGAAACCGGAGTACCCGGAGGAAACCCACCAAGCACGGGGAGAGAACATGCAAAACATGCAGACTCGAGTCTGGCTGCGAATCGAACCCAGACCCTGGAGGTGCATAAGTCTTGATTACACATGAAATTACACATATGACATCAGGAAATTAATTGAAAACAATTACAGCAGTCAGTTGTTATTTTAAGACACGAAGGTCAGCAGTTCTGGAACAGTTCTTGCTAGACCGGTATTGTCAAGTGCATTTTTAAAACCCAGCAAGCACCACGATAAAATTGGCTCTCATGAAGACCCTCCCAGGAAGGCAAGACCAAAACTTACCTTTCCTGCAGAGGAGTTCATTTAGGGTCACCAGCTTCAAAAATCACCAGCACCTCAGATTAGAGCCGTTATGAAGGCTTTATGGAGATTATTGCATATTTTGGATGCCTTTAGCATTGTTTTACAATGTAAAAAGAAATAAATAAAAAAATCAGGAGAGATAATAGAATTAGATGGTGTGTTCAAACTATTGGCTGGTAGCGTAAACGTGTTTTAAAAGTCTTACTAGTTATATTATGATGATATTGTTAAAGGATTTCCGGTGTCTGAGATTTTAAACATTCAAAGGTTATTTTTTCAGTAGAGAAGACACTGTGCGTAGTGAATGCTTGGCAACAAGCTGAATTGTTTTTGGTGATGAGGTAGGCAACTGTTAACAAGAAGTAAAACACTTTTACGGTCATTTAACAACATTTATCACCATTATAAATGAACGGAAAGTATGATGTGTGGTCCTAACAGATAGATAAAAAAAAACAAAAAAAGTTAGTTAATCTACTATACACAACAACCAACCCCGAACCGTTTAACATTCGTATATTATTAACATTAAGCAGCACTGTAATTGTACTGCTGGCAGAATGTTTTGGGGCTCAGCACAGCTTTATTAGTGTCTCTAAGACTTCTTTTTTGGACATTTGTTCGCTGGTTTGTTTCATTATACATAAATGAGCGTACACTATTCAGTAGGTTACAAATCCATTAAAATTGTTCCATGATTTTATGGATAACTGCAGGCAAGCCTAAAACATTTTAATAATTTCAACTCCATTTTTAGCTTCAGCTGTTTGCAGATAAATGTGGCACTTTCTTCTTTCATTACTTTGCATACTGAAGTGTTAAGGATGTACAGTAGGTAAGAATATAGGTAATAGCTGAGTTTTAAATTCAGTCGTTTCGTAATTTGAAAGACAGTGGGTGAAGGAGGTATTTGATGTTTCTTTCATTAACTAAATCTAGAAAAACTAGTGAGTATTGGGATTATGTTGTGATTATCGTATGATTACGATTATACAATATCCACCACTTTTCCGCATCTCTTACTGATGCACCAAATTTTACATCTCAGCTAATTACCTTCAGGTTTTCCCATTCAGAAGTTTATGTGCATTTATAAAATTTGCATTACAAGAGCTGCATGGACATCACTATAATATATCCTTGAAATATGATATGATACAGCCTGCATTTTTAAGGTTACTTAAATGGTGCGTACTGCAATGCATACCATTATATAAACTTGTGCTTATATTACTCATCTCTGGTAGCGTTCTCTTTTATAAGGAATCTCTTAGTTGCTACACATGTAGTTACTTCATTTACAGGTGTAACGATTCCTCCCCCAGGCTCATAGGGATAAGCAAACTGAATGCTGAGGTAAGGTAGGAATCTGACATGGTGCTGGGTGCAGATGAGTGCGGAGTCCAGGGGAATTCTCTATTTAGGGGAGGGGGTGGGAGCGTGTTTTGATGAATAATGAACCGTCCGTGGACAGGTCTCGGCATTGATCAGGAGACAATTGAATGAGCAGCTGCATTTCCATATGGATGTGAACTGAGATATCCCCAAGCGGCGAGAGAGAGAGAGTGGACACACGACAGCTGCCAGTGCAAAATTATGGGCTGCCCGTTCACAGGCTGCATACTAAGAGCACCCGTCTAATGGTGTGACTCACACCCTGTTTCTCGCACAGATAATTTTAGGGTTAAGGTCTGATTACCTCTTTTCACATGTCAGGATTTGACGGTGTGAAACGTGGCTTTTTAAAATAGTCTCGTTTCAGGCGAGGCACAGTACGGACTCTATGACTAAACCATTTAACCAATCCCAAATTGATGATTATTAAGTTATAACAGAAGGAACGTAATCCATTTAGATCATTAGTGCATCAGCAGTGCAATCCAATCCCCATGTTTGATGGTGTATTGCGAAAACTCTAACTCACCTCTTTAGCCTGCTTGCTTGCTTCTCTACGTGCCGCCTTCTCCTTCAGCCTTTTCTCCTGTTTGGAACACACAAAAAAAAAGAAGAAGAAAAAAAAAAAAAGATTGATAGACTGCACTGAAGCTGAAGCCAACACAAGCCCTGCACCCTAGTGCTCTTATGTAAGCAGAGCAGGATACAAGAGCAAACATCTCATCAGTCACAGTAAAGAGCAAAGCGACATGCAGCTGTGCTGGATAAAGGAATGGAAAAAAGACGAATATATATATAAAAATAAAATGAAAGGTAGGGTGTGATAGAAAGTGAGAGATGAAGAGTGCAGATGGTACATGGACTGTGATGGAAACGAGACATGTCCTTCAGGAAGGAGAAGATGAACAAAGCAAAACCGAATGTTCAAGTAAATTGCCTCCTCTATTGCAATGGCATGCTAACTTTTCAAGTAGCAAACACTACAATGTCTAAAGTGTTGCGACTGAGGAGAGGGGATGTTAACATTAGCTTCTAATTTCTGTGAAAAACAAAGCATCCACTCATGAAGAAAAATCATTCCATCAGTCGTGATTTACCTAAATCCCTCGGAATGTGGATTATGAGGGAAAAAAAAAAAAAAAGAAACACAGGTATGTCTTTCTAATGATGAGCACGGATAAGTCTTGCTTTTAGACCTTGAATACTGATGTATAGTTAAGCACATTCAATATGCAGAGTGATGAAAAAGCTTTTAGGCTAAGAGAATGTATGAGCCCACGTGTGTGGTAGAATAAATTTTGCTACAAAGCAATTGGATCAGTGTTATGGAAGTGACTTGGATTAACTTAAATTCATGAGCTGTTGTTTGGACCTGCAAGTGCTGGGAGGGAAAAAACAAAACAAAAAAAAAGATAAAAATCCCTGCAAAACACTTGACTGAGGTCGGCGAGAAGAAATGCAGTGCGGGATTCTAGAAAATGTGGGTCTGATTTGATTATTGTGTAGGAATTGCTAATTACCAGATTATTGCATCACGTCGTCACTTCCAGGATGTAAATATAAATTAAAATGATTCTTAGACTGGCGGTACTGTATTATCCACAAGTTAAATGCTTCTCTGAGTATTGCTTCTGCTAGACAAAGCCACTGAACAGTAAAAGATGCATATATCAGGGTGGGTCAAAAATTACTCGCACTCCAGCTGTAGAATTTCTTTTAATTAACTTTTAGAAAAGACCAATACATTATCTCCTTGCTTTTCAATACAATGTCCATCTGTCTACAAGTTTTCATACTGCCTCATTAAAAAATGTTTTAAGATGAGCTTCGATCGTACCACCGTCTTTACTTCCTGATCAGGAGTGAATCTTTGTCCTTGTAGGGTGAAAATCAGATGGAGCACGATCAGGACTCCAGGGAGGATGCTTTAACACCTCAAAACAAAGTTTCTGCAGAGTGTCGACAGAGTGGGAAGAAGTGTGCGAATGTGCATCGTCATGCAATATCACAACGCCCTTATAAAGCGGTCCTCTGCGTTTAATCGAAAGTTTAGGCTTCATCTCTTCAATGAGCATCTCACTGTAACGAGCTCTGTTTATAGTTGAAACTTTTTCCTTAGAATGTTCCAATACTGGCCCTTGAGAATCCCAGAAAACTTTAAGCATCGATTTTACAGCTGATTGTTGACTTTTGGACTTGTTCTAGATCAGCGATTGATGTTTCCATTCCATACTCTGATCTTTACTCTCAGGCTTGTAATGATGAATTCATGTCTCGTCACCAGTAATGATTCTCTTTAAGAAACTTTCAGCTTCCTGAGATTATCGTTCCAATTTTTTCTTTACAGATATCCATACCTGTATGCTTATGCTCTTCCAGGAGTTGTTTCGGCACCAGGTACACCCTCAGACCACAAAAAAAAGAAAAAGGAAAAAATAATAATAATAAAAAAAAAAATCACTGCACTCTGCACTTCTTTCGTGCAAATCACAAGTTGAGGCTCGCACTGCAGCTACAAATTAACCGATGTAACACGTTGATAAAACAGCCAAAAGAGGCTTTAAGATGGAGTAAGGATATTTTTGACTCACCCTCCTATATCTATCCAGCTACCTATACATATCTATCTATATATATATATCTCTATCTATCTATCTATCTATCTATCTATCTATCTATCTATCTATCTATCTATATATATATATATATACAAAAAAAAAAAAGAAATCATACAAAAATAATACATACAACTTGTCATATATAGCTACCTATATATATACACTGTATATTAAAAAAAAAAAAAAAAAAACATACAAA
>JAQQZT010000011.1:8434585-8455703 GCA_030068275.1 Clarias platycephalus
TATATATTCTTTTTGTATGATTTTTTTTTTTTATTAAGGAAGAAGGAAATTTGCCAGAATGTAACTGATGTTCATTTTCAAATCCATTATGCACTGCTGTACTGGCCCCTAAAAACTTGGCCAGCTGTAAGTGCACCCTTCCAATCAAACCCATCAAGAACCCATAATGCACTTTTTGTTCATACTCAAATAATCCTCCAATAACACTCCAATACTCAAATAATACTCTAAGAATATTCCAATGTCATTTGGCTTCTGGTCAGATTTCCTATAAAAAGTTAATCAATTCTGTCACTTGTTTTTAGTAGTCATCTTGGTTAATTTACTTCTCTTTGGCCTGTTAAAGGTCAAATTACAACGTGCACAGCCAGGTACATAATGTCTATACACTATAATAGATGTTTATGTGATTGAGTTTTGTGATGCACAAACCTGTTATAGTAAACATTATTGACACCACTGAACAGCTTTATAGCTGCCTATAATAGTGATCTGCATTGTGCTTTTGATTTGCCCATATGAGAGAACGTGAGTCTTTCAAGCACGACAACATTGTTACAAAAACCTCTTACTATAATTCACGCTTTCAACAATGTTCAATTTGTTATAGCAATGGGAAGACTGTTGCTAGGCAACTGGAAAATTGGGAGCATAAATAGTTAATGATGGATGGCTAAATAAATAAATTACACTTACAATTTGTCATTAAGTATTAGGGATGGGAATCACCAAAATTGCGATTTTAAAAGTATTATGATTTTCCCAATTAGATTCTAGAATAGCACATTTTCCACCGATTCTATCATTTTAAAAAAAATGAAGAAAAAAAAAAAAAAAAAAAAAGTTGAATAATTAAATGCAGCTAAAAAAAAAAAAAAACAAGCGCAGCATTTCAACTGTCCAAATTGACTTTAAATACAAGAGTTTAACATTTAACTTGAAATTAAATTAAACAAAAAGGCTACACTTTTACAGAGGAGCATGCATCTCTGTCATCCACCATAATTATTATTTCTAAACAAACTTTGAGCAAATAAGTCACTCCTACCACATGGGATGAAAATTAGGACTAAATTTCTCCTCAAATGCCTCCAGAATCTCAAAAGTCAACTGGACAGGGAATGCGGGTTGCGTGGCTGTTGGCGGGGTTTTGAAGCTGGTGTAATAAGTGGGTTTGAGACAAATATATGCACAGAGATTTGAGGAAAAAGTTAAACTGGTCAGCACCATAAAAACTGTTAATTAATAATGTAAAGATTAAAATGGGACTAACGCAAAAACGGTGGCACTTGTTATTTCTTTCTTTTCCAAATCACATCAACTTGAGGGTGAAAAAAAAAAACGTAAAGAACGTAACTTTCCTCAAGTCGAGAAAGCGAGCCCCATGTCAATCAGTGTTTAGGTGAGACTGATCTCAATTTAATTGGCACACAGGAAATCCACCTGTGACTCCATTTAGAGAGGCTATTCTCAAACCCATTCTTTGTCTCTGCCATTGTTGAGAAAGCTTTAAGAAGAATAAATTGGAACTGTATTTGTTCTCAGTAGTTGCCGTATCTCAGAGTTAGACCGACCAAGAGGCTTGATTTTTTGGGGGGAGAAAATGGAGGAAGGCTACGACAAATTGGACTGATGAATTCGAAGCTCATGTGTCCTTTATTACACTGCATAATTTCAGTAGGTACTCTCTCATGCCTCTTCCTCCCTGCAGAGCTTCTTCAGAGATCAATAAAAAAAAAATAGTCAATTCCGCTGGCCGACATAAATTGGGATACCTGAGCAGAATTGCTGATGCTGAGAAAGAAAGAAAGAAAGAAAGAAAGGTAGGGGAAAAAAAAAAACCAAAAAAAAAAACCTTGCTTTTCTCTGAACGACAGTAACTGTACGAACTTGCTGGAAAGAAATCATTTAGAAACTCATCATAAAGCTGCATCTGCAGTAATAACTCAAGAACCTACTTCCATTACGGTGCCTGAAGCTGAACGCTGTGCGCCCTACACAGGCATCTCAGCTATTTCTCTCTGCCTCAACATGTGATCTCACATTCACACACGGGCTCCTTTTAGCTTATCCAGTGGCTACATCAAACTGGCTCGGTTTCAAGAAATGAGCCCCGGCCTTATATGAGTGTATGAAAAATGCCGGGGAGCTCGTATCCAAAACAAAGGCAATTGTGCCAGAAAGGCTGCGGGGTTATAAATTTCTGTACTAAGAAAGTAATTATTATATTGCAATTTATAATGCGATATAGTGCTTCTGAGCCATGATCAGCATTTTCAAGAAATATTTGACAACTAATTCTTATTATAGTTCAACTAGGGCGTTTTTTCAGGGAAAAGCCGATAAATATGTTTAGCAGATTCATCAAGGTTGGTAGTATTGATGGTAAAAAGAAAATGAAATTAGGTAAACGTGACAACGTTTGAGATCAAACCAAAATCCCTTCTTGGAAAACTCAGGATTCAACCGAATGATAGAGTAAAACGACAGGAGGTTAAAAGACCTGATATAAAACCTGATATAAATCAGTTTTATTTGTGAAGAGCGTTTAACAATGAATGTATTACATACTATTTGAAAGTATAGAAACAGCTTTGGGAAGAAAAAACACCTTGAGATGACCAAGACGAAACCTTGAGAGGAACCAGACTAAAAAAGGGAACCTATCCCCAATTGATACCAGACAGCACAATCATAAGTAATTCCCTTCTATAACTGTGTGCTATATGGTCAAAAGTGTAATGTTAATTAATCCTAAAACCTTAGTCCTGTTTTCCAAAAATGTTCAACGTCATCATCACTTTATCCTCACATGCAGACAGGACAATGTTCTGGACAAGTCTGTGAAAGTCCTTCAAATGGTGCCTCTCTGGAGAGACCTGGAAATAGCTGTACAACACCACTCCTTGTCCAACCTGACAGAACTTGTGAAGTTGAGTGCGATGAAAAAAAGAGAAAAAAAAAAAAGATCTCTAAATCTAAGCAAAGGAGATTTAAAGCTGTATTTAATCACTGCCAAGGTCTTTCAACTAAATCTGAACAATTGGTCTGAATACCTGTATAAGCCTGTTTTTTGCTTACGATTTTTTAAAGGAGCGCTTCTTTTGTAGATTGATGAGAAAAAAAGTAATTGAATCAATTTTAATGTAGGCCTGAAATGCGAAGGAGTCGCTATACTTTCAGAGCACACTGTAAATCAGAGTCGAGGGTGAAGCAGAAATGTAAATATGATAAATGAATCTATCGCTTAAATTGCTTAGAACAAGCCATGCAATCAGCCTGGAGATTGTAATTGTATGGGTAATAAAAAGCAAAGTGCTCAAGCTTACCCGGTGTTTCTCTTTAATCTTCCTGCTGTATTCCTTCTTGTCAAACTCTTGATCCTCCCTGCGCAGTCGTTCTTTTGCTGCTTCCACGTTAATGCCTGCAGTGTCCTCGTCGTCGTCGTCATCTTCGTCATCTGGCACTACGGTCCTCTGTAGCGGAGGCCACTGCTGCACCACCTGCAGCCAACGGTAGCTAAATTAACGGCTTACTTGAATAACCGTTTAATCAACTGCTTAAAATTTGCCAGCTTATTATATCTGGTTAAGCTGAAATGTTATTTACTAAAACTGTGTGTTAAATAATTCAAAGATGAATTAATGAGATACAGATGGGGATACAAAATCATTATTACTAAAGATGGCACCAATCTGACTTTAGATCATCTGTAGTAGATATGTATATGCAAGTCTTGAATACTAAAGTGTAAAAATGATCATGAAAACAAATTCATCTCCTATAATTAAGATGATACAAATATATGTAGCAATAATGATTTATTTGATCGGCACCTGCTTTTTGTCTCTTAACATAAAAAAGGAAAATATTTCTAATATCAAACCGGCGCTCGCAAGTACGGTAAAGCAAAATCATGCGTCGTAATATTTGTATGGTCAAGTGGAGGACCACAAAGTAACCTGACATGCTCTTCCACTAGCATGATGACGGAGATGAACACCAACGTACCTCTCCATCCTCAGTGAAGACCTTCTTGGTGTTCACTTTAAAGTTTCTCTTTTGAGCTTTCCTTGCTTCCTTAAACTTGGACACTTTTTTGATCTTGTCGTTGAGATCCTACAAGAACGGAAAAAAAGATGCACATGATAAAAATGTGATTCTCAATGTGGAGTTGTCTGGGGCACATTTAGAGGTTCAACATGAAGTTCTTCTTCATGAAGTTCATTACCCTGCATGCTAACGATGCTGTTCACTTTTTTTATTGCAAGATAACCCGTTCCGTCCACCACTTAAAAAAAAAAAAAAACAGTAGTTTCCTTATAAAACTGCACAAATGTGTATAAAACTCCTGCTTTTAAGCAACGAGTTTTCACTCCAAATATTGACTGTTTATTTTATTACTCTTTATTGCTCTTTATAGAAGTTTCTTTTATGCAGAAATGTTTTCAAAAGCATGTTTTGCTTATGCCATATTTTTGTATGCGCCCACGACTTTTGCACAGTATTGTAAGTAAAACAGCTGTTAGGTTTTACTGAGCATGCTGGACAATGAGTTCTTCTGGTAACTTTGTCGCACTTGCGCCTTTCTATTTTTGTGCAAATCCCAGGAGTGTACATTAGGTTTTTTGTTTCCATCTGAAAGCTGGTCTGTCTTGTACTATATTTCTTTTACAGCCATGCATATATTCTCCTGTAATGTTATTTATTAATTTTTATTTAAAAAAAGTTATATATCGAAATACTGAATGATTTTGTACATAATTATGCAGACATGATAAACATATATAACAAAATTGGTACAGCATATAATATGGTGCCTAAGACTTTTGCAAAGTACTGTATATATTAGAATGTGCAACAAACTGTGCTTTTTAAACTTGTACAGTATGCGGCAAAATATTCAGTACCGAAATCTCCTCGTCATCATCTGTGATTTTATTTCTCCTGAAAGAAGCTAACATACACACTATTAGCGTGTTGATTTACCACGATATGCGTAACGTGATTGTTCGAGGTGTGAAGGTTGTGCTACAGACTCCTGCAACAGGAGACGATTTGCTGGCGTAATGCCGGCACAGTTCTTGACGGATCTTCACAGTTGTACACACTCTCCTTTAACACTCCCCACGAGTAGGCATCATGTGGTGCAAGACCAGGGGGGCGGACGGATGGAACAGGTATGGGAGGGAATAGTTTTGCCACCTTTTTTTTTTTTATTTAAACTCTGTCCTCATTCCCATTTCCAACAACAACAACAACTGCACAACACAACTTCTTTTCACTAGTGGGAACATGTGTGTCTGGAGCCATGCCCCGCTGAGAAACGCAAATGCACATTGGCAAATGTTTGAACGCTAAACGTTACCGGCTAAAATCCAAGTCACAGCACCTTGACCTTGTTCAGTAATATGAGATGAGGGTGGGGGGGGGGCTCGTCATGGAGATTTTGAAACATTATGCGAACTTGAATGATGAGAGGAAGATGGCTGGGGGATTTTTGTTCTTGTTTTTAAATTTATTCCACACACATTCAGGTGTTTTATGTCGTTCTGTTGTCGGTCTGGATGCTGATGTTCTTTTTGAATCACATGCTGATAAAATCGTCAAGGATGATAAATTAGAACCGCGCTTTTGATCGCGTAGACATTTTTACACGAGTCCCGCGCTGTAATCAGTACAAAGCATGCTTACTGCCTCACTGACGCTGATTAAACATATTCTTTAGGATATTGAAATTTGATGGTACTGATGCAACTCAGTTGGTGCCATAAAGATGTCCAAGTTCGGGACTCGGCTCCAGTCTAGTGAATGCGTGCAAAGAGGGGGCATGGCTTAGCCCAGTCGCCATAACAACGGGCCTTTCTGCGCAGTTCACTCACACAGACATGGATGTAATGATCTTGTGCGCTGACTTGAATAAGGAGCCTGATACTTCAAGAACCCTTGGTGCAAACTTTCTGGATTTATGAGAAAAGATTCCCAGCTGAAAAAGTTTTGCTTGAAGTTTTGCAAAATTGATCATAAACTGGCAGTACAGAAACAGAGGAAGTTTTTTTTGCTGAATCATTGTCTCTACACTGCAAAACCCTATGCATTTTCAACAAAGCAGGTTTAGAGCTGGTTTTGACATTAACAACAGTGCTTTTCAAGGTTGTTCAGGAAACCCCGCTAAATGTTTTCATATTTTGTGGTGTGGGTGCAAAATTGAGGGAGATACAACCATCTAGCCCAAATCGAAATAATGCTAATTTAAAAAATTTAAATAAATAATAAAAAAAAAATCATCAGAATGATTCTGAAGAACCGCAATAGCACCAGATTTTAACTGTTTCCACTTTTTATTCAAACTGGATCTCCGTCTAAACCGAAGATACAGCACTGCAGACATTTTTATGGCACTTTCCATAAAAAGAGGAGATTCGTATAATAGATATTCTCCCAATAAATCTGCAGCAACTGTGTGATTCCATCATGCCAATATGGCCCAGAATCTGTAAGCAACTTTCCAACACCTTGTTGAATCCATGCCACAAAGAATTCAGCCAGTTCTGAAGGCAAATAAGTGGTCCAACCCAGTGCAAGCAACTGGCCAGAAAGTGCATATTTACTCTCGGTTTAATCCGACAGTCAATAACTCGAAAACAATTAGCCTATACAAATAACGTCAAATTTAACCCAAAGCAATTCAATTGGTGAAAACCTCATGAATAAGAACATTACAGCACACATTTCTAATGTGTATTTGTGTCATATTCCAACAATCAGAATGCTCATGAGAGACCTGTTCTGAGAAGATGGACAGAATTTATTTCGCAGTTTAAAAGGTCCCAGTCTGGAAAAAGACGTAGCGGTTGGGAGGACAGAATGAGATGATATAAATAATGAGGAATTAATTACAATTATGCATAGTAAGGACAGTCATAACACGAAAATGAGATGGAGGATCACAACCCACTGGCATTTGAGATGACAAAAATTCAGGCTGGTGTAAACTGTGTATCGCGATAACGTCGTTCTTGTGGTGTACTGTACATCCTGATCTTATGTGGAGCAAGACTACAAGACAAATTGCATTTCTTTTCCTAGTCAATACTTCTGCAGCAGCTCCTCAGCCCATGAACAGATATAACATTATTACCTGCAGGGAACATTCAGCACTCTTCAATCATTTCTTAGAACTGACGCAGCAACACGCGCGCGCACACACACACCTCAAACTCTGCTTAAGACTTAAACTGTATGCTGAGGACATACACAAAAGCAACAGGAGCCATAATGATTGCAACTACAAAGAGCCGTGTGTTGCGTTTGCACTGAGGTCCGGCGTATCTCAGATATGACTCATAGTTTTGACTCTGTTCCAAACTTCAAAGACCTTCAGAGGAGTTGGATTCCCTGTGCTGCGATGGAAGTAAACAAGCATGTGTTTACATAATTTGTCATGTCTAGAGGGATCTACTGAAAATAACATGCAGGTCAGAATGCAGAACAAAGATACATATTCTATTATATATATATATATATATATATATATTATACAGCATACAGTAAGTATCTTTGTTTTGCATTCTGACCTGCATGATACTTTCAGTAAACATCATCATGACAGATTGCCTAATACTGAATAGATCCCTCTTTTGCCAAAAAAAATACAGCCCTGACCTTTTGAGACATGGATTCCACATGGCCTTACAGCAGATACAAGTTCAAGGTGAGTGAGGCCTCCATGAATCAGAGTTGCTTTTCCAGCATCGGGAAAAGCAAGATTCCACTGATCAGGATCCCACTGACGCTCATTTGGATTGTGATCTGGAGAATATAGACTTGCTCTGTTCCAGTCGTCTATCCATCATAATTTGGCCCCTTGTCTACGTCGCTCAAATCCTTTCACTTCACCAATTTTATTGGCTTTCAACACATCAATTTCAGGAAGAAAATGTACACTGCTTAATATCTCTCATCCACTTCCAGGTGCTACTGTGTCAATATTATTCAATTTACCTGTCTGGGGTAATAATGTTACTGCTGATCAGTTTGTATCGATAAAATATGTATACATGTATATGGGTATACACAGTACAGTACGTACACAGCGATGATTTGGCCACCACGACATGAGCTGGTGATAGTCAACTGTGGTTTATCAAGTCCAAAGTCAACTCCGTCATCTATTCATGCTTCCATCTGCTGAAAAGCTTTATAGGAAATAACAATTTCCTTCTCCAGCAGGATTTAGCACCTGCACTGACTGCTAAAACTACCATTAACTGGTTTGATGACCATGATATAATTGCTTGATTGGCCAGGTCGCCTGACCTGAACCAAGAGGAAGATAAGAAATCCCAAACCCAAATACTACAGTTGAGCTGAAGGCTGCTATCAAAGCAACCTGGTCTTCAATAATGCCTGAGCAGTGCCACAGGCTGATTGTCATCATGCCATGGCACACCGACACAGTAATTAATGCAAAAGGAGCCCCAACCACGTGTTAATATAACTGGAGTGGAAGTATCACACTTTAAGCAAAAACATACATGGTGGGGTCTAAGTTATTACAAATGAAGAGACACTGGATAGATTTTTTTTGAGAAAAATGCTTAAACTTATTCTCTACATGTTCGATCCATATTCCTGGCCACCGCATCTTTTTGTGGAATTTTCCAAACATATTCGCATTTGTTCCTGACTTTTCAGACACCGCGTATAATAAGAAAACATAGGATGTGAGTGTATTTTTTTACGTAATTCACCTCTTCCTCCTCCTGGTCTTCACCGACATTAAACACATCTTTCCGTTTAACTGTCAGTAGGTCCATATCGTTCAGATCTTCGTCGTCGTCGTCGTCATCAGCACAGCAGAACTGGCCTCCAGATTTCACCTGCTCTTCTTCCTCGTCACTGTCTTCCTCTTCAGACTGAGATTCAGAGCTGCTGCTTTGGTCTCTTTTGAACTGGGATTTAAAGCTCTTTAGCTCCTCGTCAGAGTCAGCTGCAGTGCTGATCTTCTGCGTCACTTCGTCCTTCTGTTTCTGAGCTTTATTCAGGAAACGCACCCGTGGGGGAACAGCTAGACCCAGAGACCTACAAAAACACTCAATTAATACAAAAACTGAAGGCAAGTATAAAGAAAAATGCAGATTAACTACATTGCTGTGCATTTTACAATAGTATTATATGAGAAATGTAAAACATTGAAAAAAAAGTTCTTTCTATTTCAAAAACTACTAGGATTTTCATACAAAACCATCTCTAAGGTTTTTGCAGAAAGGACTGAAAAAGAGAAAAACATTTACAAGAATAGAAAAGCAACATCTTGGTACATCCAAGGTATGCCAAAGAGCATCTCTGAACACACAACACGTCAAACCTTGGCACAAATAGGCTAGCAGCAGGAGACCACATGGGGTGCCACTCTAGTCAGCTAAGAACAGGAAACTGAGTCCGCAATTTGCATGGGCTGGCCAAAACTGGATAAAAGGAGATTGCAAAAACATTGCCTGGTCTGATGAGTCTCAACTTCTGCAGAGACCACAAGAAATCATGGTTCCATCATGCCTTGTATCTACAGTTCATGCTGGAAGTGGTAGTGTGAGGGTGTCGAGGAGATTTTGGGGCCTACTTTGGGCCCCTTAGTACCAATTGAGCCTTTTTTCCAATGCCACAGCCTACTTGATGGCATTGCTGTCCATCCCTTCATGATCATAGGATAACGGGTCATGTCGCAAAGCTAAAATAATCTCAAACCGGTTTCTTGAATAAGACAAGAGTTCATAAGTGGCCTCAACAGTCACCAGATTTCAATACAATAGAGCACCCTTGACATATGGTGGAAGAGGAGATTCGTATAATAGATATTCTCCCAATAAATCTGCAGCAACTGTGTGATTCCATCATGCCAATATGGCCCAGAATCTGTAAGCAACTTTCCAACACCTTGTTGAATCCATGCCACAAAGAATTCAGCCAGTTCTGAAGGCAAATAAGTGGTCCAACCCAGTGCAAGCAACTGGCCAGAAAGTGCATATTTACATTTAGGCATTTAGCAGACGCCCTTATCCAAAGCGACTTACATTTTTATCTCATTATATATAAGAGCAGTTGAGGGTTAAGGGTCTTGCTCAAGGGCTCAACAGGGACAACTTGGTGGTTGTGGGATTTGAACCTGGGACCTTCCGAACCGTAGACCAAAAGACCGGTTTAAATGTATGTTTTCCCAATTTCCAAATCAAACAATATAATTTAGAGCATTCATTTAAAGAAAATAACACATCAAAATACGAAAAAGGATGCAGTGTTTTACCTCGGGATTCCAATTCACCCTCTACCAGTCTGAAGCTTCGTTATTCCCAGAAATCAGTCTTTTTGGTGGAACCCTGCTTTGTAATCACAGTGGTCTTGTGTTTTGGCATGCTCTCCAGCAGCCTGTCACATTGCTGCTGAGTAACTTTATGCCACTCAATGCAAAAAAAAAAAATCAAGCAGCTCAGGTTTGTTTGATGGCTTGGAATATGATCTTCCCCTTGATAACGTTTCAGAGATTTTCAATGAAAAAAAACTTAAAGAATCTTCAAACTTGGGGAAGATGGTCAGAGTAGAATGAAGCAAACATTCTTCCTTGTGCATGGTTTGATTCACGCATCTTTTACAAAGAAGAATATCCAAGATAACCAGGTGTTGACCGAAGCTTAAAATTTGACTGATGAGAGAAAATGACCAGTTTTCTACAGTCCACCTCCTGCGGTCTTTTCAAACCTCTTCTTGGAGGTTTTTTCCTGGCGAGGCCTGTTTCAAACCAGCCTCGCCGTTCACTTCACCCCAGTTTCAGTTTGCCACTGTGTTGGAATGTCACTCGATGTCACTGAATGAGGTAGCAGCCATCCCTGTCAGTAGAGATTCCATTTCACCCTCTACCAGTCTGTGGCTTTGTTATCCTCAGTGTCTGCAGCTTGACCTTGTTCTTGCGTACTGCTATCTTTAAGATTTTAAGGATGGAAGCAACCCGACACTCGCTTTACACCAGTGCCAGTAACGCCAAGATTGCACCGTTCTTCTCCTCACTCACAACTTTTCTTTTCAACTGCCCCCCCCCCACATGGTCAATGGTTATTTTTAAAATTCCAATTACCTTTGAAGTGCTCCTAGCACTGTTTTTGCCATCCAGCTGGTCACAGGGCAAAGAGGAGAGTGATGATCACAGCAGGTTTTTATGATTTTTTAAAATACTTTTCCCCTCATTAAATATGATTTTATTCAGGTGCTCACCTAATCATAACCTTACGAGGTTGAGTCAAAGATTATCCGCACTCTGGTTATCTTAACAGCTCTTTCCGTTCAAGGCTACTGTCTTCCTGCAGATGTGAACGTGTTACATCACGAACGTGTTACATTTACTTGTAACTGCGATGCGGGCAAAAATGTCTGAGGATGTACCTGCTGCCGTCATTCATCAAAGACTTTATGCACAGTATGAAGAAGGGGTTTGGTTATCTGCAAACAAAATTTGGACTGATACTCTAAGGAACGTAAAAGTTTCTTAAAGAGAATTGTTACTGGTGACGAGATGGATTCATCACTACGAGCCTGAGAGTAAAGATCAGAGTATCCAATGGAAAATCCTCCATCGTCAATCAAGTAAAAGTTCAAAAGTCAACCATCAACTGGAAAATCGATGCTTTCAGTTTTTTGGGATTCTCAAGAGCCGGGAATTGGAACATTATCAGGAAAAAGGGTCAACAATCAACAGCGTGCGTTACAGTGAGATGCTTATTGAAGAGCTGAAGCCTAAACTTCGTACTAAGCGCAGAGGACTGCTAATCAAGGGCGTTGTGATCCTGCATGAAAATGCACGTCCACATACATCTGCCCACAGTCGACACTTTGCATGAACTTTCACCCATTTGATAGAGAAGTAAAGACGGGGTGGATTTGTGGCTCGCAGCTCAGCCTAAACCATTAACGTTTTTAATGATGGAATACGAAGGCTTGTACAGATTCTGTCGATGCATTTGTCTTTTCTAAAAGTTCATTCAAATAAATTCTTCACCACCCAGAGTGTGGATACATTTTGACTAACCCTCGTAAACGATGCGTGCATGTTTTGAAAGAGATACTGGAAAGAAACGGTTGTAGAAATGGTAATTAAAGAATAATTTGCAGTGGTCTCATTATTTAAATATTATATGCACAGACTTTTCACCTTGAAGTATTCTGGAAATGTTCCATTTTTCATGCTTTTTTTTTTTTTTTAAATCATCAAAATCTGAGACAAACCCGGAGTAACAAATTAAGTGCAGGTCATCTTGTGCACATTAACTCTCCCTGATGTATAATGTGTTCAGTGTATACGTTAAATGATTAAGTGGTTAAATAAGCTCTCGAGGCCAGAAAACAAGACTTGGGACTGTTTGTAGGATGGTTGCTTTCTCTGTACTTCAAGTGTGAATATTGTGCTCAGGCTCTCAAACTGGGAAAAATGTGGCTCATTTAAAAAAAAAGTTCATCAGCTGCTCAGAACCAGCACCTGCTTAATGTCAGGGGAAAAGAGAATATTATTAATTTTACTCACGTGGCATATTCTGGGAGTTTTAGCTGAAACACGTCAAACACATCCTTGTTCTTCATCAAGAAGACGGAGCGAAGGTAAGACACAAAACACTGCAGGTAAAAATAACAAGAAGGGGGAAAAAAAAAAGTTGATATAGGTAGAAATAAATGCAGAAAACATCAGGCATGAGCAGAAATTCACAACACTTTTAGACGAAAGAAATGGCTAGGTTTTAGTTTTTATCCCAATTTACACAGCGTGCTCCCTGAAATCAAGATTAGCAAGACATCCCTCAAGCAACAGTCACAAGGCACAAAAGCTTCAGCTGGGATCCCTAACAGCCGTGCCATAATTGTAGCTTAATGAGGCAGATTAAAGACAGATAGATCAGAGGCGGTGTGGGTCCGGCTCTCACCCTCTGAGCTCTCTCCTTCTGCTCCTTCTCCTGGGCCAGGAAGGCCTCCAGCTTCTGCCGCACGCACGTCAGCTTCTCTGGGTTCACCCTGCACAGCAATACGCCTGATCACATTCACGACTAAAAGCTCATAAATCACTTTTCTCTCATGACTCATTAATATGCATTAAAACCGACGGTTCACGGAGCATCACAGTTCCAGATTTTGCCATCACTGATTATGCAAATGTGTCACATATGACAACAAAGGGGTTGTGTTCTCCTTTCTACATTTTTTTATTATTATTATTATTATTATTTGCAGGTTCTAACTTAATACCGAGCTGCATATTCGTCGATTCCCTGTTGATATGTTCGCAGCCAACAGTTAAAATGTGCACCGACGTGAGACCGGAGCTGCCGGTGTTTATCGTCAGGCTAGGCGGCTGCACGTGGCCATCTTCTGTCCTCACACGGCAGCACTGAGAACTGCTGCCTGCTGATAAACCACAGCACTCAGACATAGAAGCCAGCTGGACCACAGGCTGGTTACACTCACAACTTCTGCTTCCTGTTCGAAAACGGAGGTAGCTGGAGCACGCTTTTAGCACTAGTGTCAGTTGCATCATGAAGATAGAGTCATACAAAGTGTTGCAAACCGTTGCACAAATTTTCATGCGCAACACCCGGCGTGTCAATGCTTGGGTAGATTAGTAATGTAGAATATTGGTGGGGGGGAAAAAAAAAAAAAAGCCTGAGCTATTTTTTCCTTGGCAACAGACTGTTTTTTGGCACAGTGCCTCTTGCTTGTTTAACTACAGTTTTAGATAAAGATAAAAATGTTAAGATTGTAATTTATATCAGATTTTTAACTAAATTAACGTTTATGCTTTCGGACAGAGATGTTCAACTCAATTCAATTCAAAGAACTTTATTAATCCTTAATTAATTGGGGAACTTTGGGATGCTAGCGGGTAGGACTCGGAGGCTCTGCGAAATGTAACTACGTTATGTTTTGGCACCTTTTTTTGGTAGGTGTAAAGTATACGTTTCTTTAATAGAATATCTGTGAAAAAAGTCTCCAAAGGTTTTTAGAAGTAGCAGCGTGTCAGCTAAGTCACATCTTCAGCTGTGATCTCGCCATTGGGTAGCTTGTCCAACATTGTGAATTTTACGGTTGAGCTTCTCTCCATGATACGGGAAGATGTCGCAAGGGCTGAATTACTACTATCAGTGTTGGGGGATGAGCTGCCCTCGATAAAGTCTGGGATAAAAGGTGCTGAAAGTGGAGTTCTCCAACAGTACGGTTACTGTACAAACAGATAGGGTGATGCTTAAGAACACTAAAGATTATTATAGAATGTTATGCTAATATAATTATCTTGCAATAATCTCCTTTAGGCTTACAAAGCTATAGACAATAATCCTGTCTCGACTGATTGGTTTGGACCAGAGCTGAAATGAATTTTAGTAGGAAAACATTTTTTAAAAACTGCAGAAAGTGCGTCTTGTCGAACCTATTTTTGGGTACACCTGAGGCTCAGAAAGACCTGCACATACTGTACATATCCATAGTTCTACACACAGTACAGTCCTTCCCACAACAGTGTTTATCAGTCAGAGCGGGTTCCTTACTGGATTTTGTTGATGGGGACTTTTTTCTCCTGAAGCTGAGCGATCATGCCTTTCTCCTCCGAGGGCAGAAGTATGAGCAAGGCTTCTCCTCCTTCCTTATACCTGCACACAGAGATTTAGAAAAAGCACATTCTTCTTAAAGGAATCATTTGGTCAATGATGACCGTTTCCAATTTACACCAAATGCATTTCATCGGTCATACAGTAGGACATACAGTAGGTTTGGTGTTCAACAACTACTCATTTGTTGTACTGGATAAAACGATGCTAAACTAAGTAATAGAAGTCTACATCACTCAAAAACATTCTGCATAAACAATGTAAAACTGAACTGCATCCAGCCCACATGGATGCACCATTGTCTTTATTGTCATCTATAGTCACCTGGGGAAATCATTTGGCAGTTGTTCAATGCATAAAATCATTCAGAAACACTTCAAGAGCTTCAATTAATCATCAAATCAAACATCAGTACACGGGAACAATGCAGTCTCAGTGACGATAACCGTAGCATGGTTGCTGGTGCCAGATGGGCTGGTGCGGGTGTTTCGGAAACTGCTGATCTCTCGGGGATTTTCACACATAGCAGTGTCTAGAGTTTACACAGAATGGTGTATAAAACAAGAGCATCCACTGAGCAGCTGTTCTGCAAGTGGGAACAGCTTGCTGATGAGAAAGGTCAGAGGAGAATGTTCAGAAGGGTTTGAGCTGAAAGGAAATGATGTGGTTAATGACCAAACCTGTGGTAAGAAGAAACGCACCTCAGAATGCACAAAACCTTAAACTTGAGGTCCCTATCAGGCAGGAACAGGAATCCGAGACTAAAATCAATCCAGGCTTGCAGTATGTCTGAGGTCTTGTGCTTTCTGTGATGCTTTTCCATTCACCATGGTTGTAAAGAGTGTTAGAAGTGTAATATTAGAATTACTCTAGCTAGTCTTACATCTCTAGGGCTAATCTAGCTGTTATTCTCTCATCTCTTTCATCGACAAGGCATTACTGGTGCCATAGATCACTGAATCATCATGCTTATTCTGTAATAATGTTTATAAATGACTACATATAAATGTTGGTCTCTAAACATAACTAGATTTGAGGTTGGTGTAACAAATTAGGCACTTAAAGACCATGGTTTGCTGGCCATATCACCTCTCCTAACCTGAACCTCATGGAGGATCTGTGAGATACCCGACCCTGAAACACAAACGAGCTGAAGGCTGCTATTAAAGCAACCTGGCCTTCAATAATACTTCATCAGTGTCACAGGCTGATCTCCCCCATGCCACGCTGCTCCCCAACCAAATACCGAGTGCAAAAATTAACAAACCTTTTTCAGAATTTCTGTATTGTAAATCAGAATTTGATTGATCTTAAAAAAATATTCTTATATTTTGAAATACTGGATTTTTTCCCCCTATTAGCTGTAAGCTGCCTCATTGAAAATAAAACAAAAAAAGATTTGAAATATTTTACTTCATATGCAATGAATCTAAACTGCATATGAGTATTATGAAAAAAGTAATTTTTCCATAATGTATTTTTTTATTTTAATGTATTTTGTCAAGACAAATGTATATAAAGACAGTTTTTAGGCTGTGTGTTTTTCAGTGTGCCTTCACAACCAATCCAAATAGAAGAAAAGTAATCAATAATCCATACCAGGACAAATGTTTGAGCTGGGATGCTTAGTTTTGTAAAACTTACAATTAGTAGAACTTCAGTGATGGAGCTTCTAGACCTCCTAATTCCGAAGGGAAATTAATGTAATTAAATCTAAACCCAAGTTTTTAAATGTTTTTTTTTTAACATCATATAGATTGGCTGCCAACCTGGAGTTCATGCCCCCCTCCAGGGGGCGACAAAGATCAAAGGGAAGCCCATCAAAGTCTTATTCCATTTCATTGATTAAATGTTTTTTTTTCTCCCTCAACAGAGAACAAACATTTTAGAAGTAAGAATGACAGAGCTGCAGTGTGACACAGATGGATAAATAAAGTTTTAAAAATTATCACCAACATTTTTCTGGTCACAGCAGAGACCTTTAAGGGAAAAAAAAAAAAGGGTTCTGAATATTGCCAAGTGAAATCAAGCACTATTGTATTTCTTGACTAATCAGGTCAAGCAAGTGGGGAAAAAACAACATGGAGTTGCCAGTGAAAAATGACTTCTGTTACAGAGCGAATAACAGGAAACTTATTGCATTTTGAAATATTGAATGGGAAACATTTTAGTGCCAGTATTCCAGTGGTGCAATGCAACTGAAAATAATACGTCTATTCTGGGGACGTTCACCCCCATATGTGACGCGACATGCCACTTTAACCGTGGCTGCATGTAGCCAAGTCATACAAACAGCTCAATTTTGATCAATTTTAGAGAAAAAGCAAGTCTAGACGGTTAGGAAAGACAGGTAACGTTGTTACAATGTAAACACAGACGCTCTGGCAGGCGCTCGTTCTGGAATATAAACCAGCATGGCCTTACTGTTGATTATTACAACATTAATACCTTATTATACAATTCTTTCTATTTTTTCCCCCTCAGATTCTTCAGATCTACTGCATTACTTTGCATAAGACCTGGCTGGCTAAAGAAGCTTATTAAAACCCATAAGCGCTGGAGGGGAAAATGTGAATCGCTGTGCCCCTTAACACAAGAGCTACACACGTGTCTAAAATCAGCAATGTGATCCAGCTCTTGTACTGCTACCAAGAGTCAGAGAAATGGTGTCAGCGTTCAGCCAGGGGCCCTGAACAAGCTCAGTCAGGCTCCACACACACACACACAACATTCACTCAACAGCATAATTGTATGCCATGCACAAAATCCTGCCTTTATAACTCTCTGATGTTAAATGGGAAAGAAACACGCAAGAGGTTATGCTTATAAAATGAGGCTATAGAAATAGTGCTTGATAGAAAAGCCACAGAAATTCCGCACACAAGGGAAAAAAAAAAAGGAAAAAGAAATTCAACAAAAGGTCAACATGCTGATAAAGATTGGCAAATATAAATACAGATCTTTTTTTGGTTCTATTCGAAAAAAAGTATCATCCGCTATCTTCTTTCTAAAATTGAAAAAGAATACTTCATATTTTCACATGAAAAAAAAAAATTAATAATAATAAAAAAAAACTTTTAATTTTGTGGACTATATTTTAAATAAAAAATTTTTAATCAGGATTCCAAAGAACGCATGTGTCGCCTTCCTACCGACTCTTTTTTTCTGCTATACAGGGAAAAAGTGACGCTATTAGAAAATTAAATAGCTGATGCCCATCTGTACGTCCGAATAAAGGTTCTGTCACTTAGGATTTGCTTAAGAATCACCCGGATACATTTTTTCCAAACCAATCCTCATCTATAAAGAACTCTTTATGAACCATCAGGATTTACCCAACAAAATGTTACATAATACAAAGGACACCTCAAGATTTGCTTTACATTCTCAAGACTAATCAGGAACACCTACTATTTCTCTCCAACCCCATGCAATTTGTCAAGACTTGATGATTTTTTTAAATTAAAAGTCTGTTTTTCCATCATGTCCTGGAAACCGCTGTTCGGGTCCTTCTTGTGAACACCCTTCTTATTTACACTTAAATGAAGACTGTGCAAAAATTCATTGCATCTATCGCAGCATAGCTAGTGAACAACAAACACTTCTTGAACACTCCATAGCTGTCCCTTTAATCTCTTAATCCTCTCTATTGACGTGCACTACACTGTTGATGGAAATAAAGCCTTCTAGCGCCATATATAGGGCACTACGTGTCAAACTGAAATGCAGCCACACAGACTATTAAGCTAGAACTGCACTTGTTGGGAATCGACCAGTATCCATCATCTTGGCCTGTGTTGCCATGTGATCACATGGGTGCACTAGATTTTGTTTGTAGTAGTTCTTAGCAGAACCAGTGCAATTCTTGAATAATTGACCCTACGCTCCATTACAAAGAAGCCTGAACAATCTATAAGGTCCCAAACTACAGTAAAGAGAAACTGAGAAATAACTTACACGCTGCTATAATTGTTTCATTTGCAACTTAATTTCTCAGTTTAAGACTTTTATTTGACGCTTTTCATTAAACTCTGACGAATTTCCTACTCTATGATGTTGAGATCGCACCAGTTTACGATCAAATTAGGGAATGTGGGAATTACGAATGTGGGAACGCACTATTAGGACTATTTTTTTATTTTTTTTTTAAGATTAAACCCACATATCTTAGCTTCCAATTAAATTTTAACTGCAAAATTAAAATGTTAATAATGGTTGCTCTGATGGGGACAGATGACCCAAGGTACACCTTGAGGTAATTTGTCGTTTCTCCTAAGTTTAATCTTCAGTATTTGATCCGACACATTACTATGGTCAAATGTACACTGCTATCTAACAAATGTAGAACAGCTCTCAATATTTTATTGTTTCTTTATTGCCAGGGGCTCTGAAATTACCTGAAATATTAATGCCTTAAGAAACATTTACATTATATATTGCTCAATTCCAATGATTTGGTCAGATCGGATTTGCATGCCATGACGGTTTACATTTATCCGTCCTCTGAAACAGCACGTCTGCGCACATCGATACATCTTCGCTCATGTTATCTGGGTTAAAACACATCATGAGTTTGTGCAAACACTCATTCGTTTCAAACAACAGGTATAATTTTAGCAAAATTATGCTTGGGTTGCTTTTTGCTCCTTGGGATGCTGTCAGCTGGACTTGTTGAGGTCCAGAAGAAGGAACAAAACCGGACGCCTTGCTTTCGCTGTTTTAGCTGGAATTCCTAGCACTGCTATGAAATCCCAACACTGCTGGAGCTGACTAATGATATCAGCAAGTGCCCTACTCGGGCGCAGAGGCAAAAAGTCGCACAAATTTCGATCTGACCAAACTCATTCAAGTCACATGACGCATATCGGATATGTATCGGATCGAGGACCACATACAAAAAAAATAAATAAATAATGCTCTTGGACGGCCATTCAAGCTGGTAATGTGAACATATCCGGAGTTACTTAACATTTAAAAAAAACTTGAATAAAACGTCAGTGTAGTTGAACAGTGGGACACTAAGCACACGGGCATATTGGAGAACTAGAATCATAGTCTCTGCATAGTAATTTTTCCTGCCATTTTTTTTAATCATGCATGCATTTTGTATAAGATTGAATTTTATATAAACAAACAGGTTTGATGTACCCACCTACATACTGCAGTGCATAAACTATGGCATATACTGTAGTTAGGAAATTGGGATGCAGCTACCGTTTATCTCAGATATGTAGAATTTTCTAGTAATTAGTGAGTAAATGAAATAATTTGACATTTGAGGTCAGGATATGGGCAATGATCTACGGCTGGTCATAAGGCATCAGTGTTTTCTGACTGTAGCAGGTCAGGTCTATGTCATATTCCCAGTGAAGCACGAAAGATCTGATTCATGATTAATGTTCCCCAACTAGTCCTCATTGACATATACTCGACCAGTCTACATGTATAACATTTCCACATGCATGATCACTGTGTGCTGGGAAATACAAATAATAAAGGTTTAAGTGGAAAGATTGCAAAAAAACAAAAAAAAAAAACAAACAGGTAAGGACTGATAGTCTCACAGTGGTGTGTCCACTGCCATAGTCTGAGATACTGAGTAATACTGCCATCTACTGAGATTTTTTAAGGGTTTGTTACTATTATTAACACGACTAGATACAACAAGTACACATTGCTCAATACCTGGCTGTCCTGCCAACTCTGTGGATGTACGTGTTGGCATCCTCCGGGCAATCAAACTGTAGCACCCAGTTCACGGCAGGAAAATCTACATACACACAGACACAAAAAAAACACTTAAATCACTCACAGCCATTCTGGACTTACACTGAACAAGTGCTGGTCTGAAAAATGTTTTATTTTTTTTATTTATTTTTTTTAAAATAGTTTTTCTGGTAGCACAATCGAGATTACCACAATTATTTCACTCATTTGCTCATACTGAGATGAAGATATTTGCTTGAAATATACAGTATATTAATAATAATATTGAGCAACCACAGCTATTTTCCTTTCCGTCCGGCATGCCAAAACTCTCACATGTGTCAAACGCACTTTTATTATGTACACGATACACAGAAATTAAACCAAATTGAAAATATTTACCACCAGTTCCTTTTACCACTAATCACTCAGCATCTACTCAGCACTTTCATCATTTATCCAAGAAAGAATGAATAGTACGCAAAAATGCACTGAATGATTTTGTCTATTATTAACAAAGATCTCAAATTAAATCGTGCTCACGTTAGCAATGCATGCTCCATGCTACAGGTTTACAAATATTTGGGCTTGGAGGAGGACTTTTCTCCATTTCTCATATTTTATGGGTTAAGACTGTCCATCACAGAAAGATACATAGCTAAATATACATAAATCAGAGTTAATATATTTAAACATAAAACTTTAAAGCTATTCATTGTTGTACACTGGGACGAATCCTTGAAAAGAAATTCACTTTGGGACACAAAATTCTTTTT
>JAQQZT010000011.1:8455803-8475339 GCA_030068275.1 Clarias platycephalus
AAAAAAATCTCAGATTTATGAATATTTTGGCCAGCACTGAAATTATGATTATTTAACATTGTCTTAGAAATGTCATGCTTTTAGTAGGGAGTAAAAAAGCCACACTGCTGTAGAGGACATGGAAAAAAAATAAGACAAGGACAACATAGCAAAATGGAATCTGGTACAATAACCAGTTGATATTGTTTATCTACTTTCCATTACTGCAAGCCTTACATTAAGTAAAGCAGGACAAAACAATGGCTTAATGCAATCCATTCTTTTTTTCACGAGACAGCATTGTCATCACAACATCTCTTTATAAGAAAAAGTATAAAGCAAAATTATTAGATGTTACGCTAAAAAATATAATACTGCACACCCGAATATTTCATTGAACCTCCTTTTCGCTTTGGTTACAGCCGAGGCATCACTCCGATACGCTTGCGCAATGTCACTACATTTATTACCATCAAATGCAAAGATTCTCAATGGGGTTAATGTATGGACTCGGTTATGGCCAATCCGTGTGTGAAAATGATGTCTCGCCCCCTGAACTGCTTTTTCACAATGTGAGCCAGATGAATCCTTGCATTGACATTCTGGAATATACCCATGACATCAGCAAAGGAAAAAAATCTAGGAATGGAAAAACCTGTTTTTGGGCAAATAATGTTGCTGAACCTGAACGCATCAGACCACATCACCTTTTTCCAACGCTCCACTTTCCATTTATGTTCTCTACAAAAGAAAGTGAAGGCTTTTTCCCCCCGATTAGTCTCACTGATGAGTGATTTTCTTAAGCCTACACAGCTGTTTAATCCCAGTCCCTTGGGATGTCTCTTTGCATGGTGTAAGTGTAAAACTGACTTTCACTATTAAACAGCTGCGAGTTCTACCTTTTTTTTTTTTAGCTTTGATTTCACCAAGTGTTTAAGTGATCTTCCATTATGTTCTTTCTGGATGTTTTTCTGACCACATTTCCTCCTTGAAGACGATGGCACACCACTTTGCCTCAAAGTTCTAACGATGCATTACTCAGTTCTTAAGTATTTTCAACAATCTCCTTAATTGTCTTCTTTGATTGATGCAGACCAATAACTTGACCGTGTTGAAACAGAGGAACATCTTAGCCACGACCACAGGACATGGTCGTCCGACATGGTTAAGAAATGAGAAGCTACTCACTGCATCAGTTATGATTAAATACCTTGTTGCCAGCTGAACCATGTAAATCACTGCTGTAATTATCCAGTGGATCTTTTTTTTTCTTTCGTTAAATCCAAGTCATAATTTTATTTTATTTTTTTTGCTGGGCAGTGTACTGTATATTTAATCTTTAAATATAGATTTTTTTTTTATACATTAGATTTTTGTCTTTATATTAAACAACATATTTTAGTACATTTTTACAACTTTAATGGAACGTGTTTGTTTTGCTGTCAGTTTGTTGGTCAACCTAAATACTGTGATGCATACCGTGCAAGCGAGGTATCTCATACAGTGTTACGACAGGGCCATCCTCCACCACTAACTCTGACTATATGCTCTAGCAACTTTTGTGGATTTTCTGTCTGACTGCGACACGCTAGAACCGTCATCACTAATCAGCTCCGACGGAAAAAAAAATTCCCGGACTCCGCTCCTGTCATCGCCAACGTCCCAGCTCCAGATTAACGAGATTCAGATACCGATACTGAGCCACATTTGCAGACCGAGCACTATCATTACTGATGTGGAAAACAGATGAAAAGATGAGAACTTGCACCAGGACACCTATTCAGAGGTTTCTGGGAACTGTATTATGATCTCGGAGTATGAAATAATGTCAAAAGCACTGAGATTCTGTTACCGAGTCCTCTTGCAGCAATATCCGTGGCGAAAAGGACAGCGGCTTTCTTGCGGACAAAATCGTTGTAGACCTCCACCCTCTTCATCTGTGGCTGCTTTCCGTGCAGGGCCAACACCGAGACACCGGGCCGCAGCCGGCAGAACACGCGGAACAAGTACTGCACCTGAAACAGCACACCAGGAATTCAATCAATATTGGTATAAATGGTGCTGATAAAGCATGGAGCAACATTAAGTATTTTATATTACTATTGAATAATCAATGCGATCAATTCGAACTGAACTTCATAATAATTTTATAAATCAGCATGAGCTTGATTAGTCTATTACAGTGACTTTATCACAGACAAGTATACGATATGAAAACATTCACCTCTTTGCAGCAAGCGAAAAAGACAATAATCTTCTTCTGCAGGTGACTCCTCATGAACGAGAAGAGCATGTTGACCTTCTCGTGCAGCTCGCACACTACGTAGCTCTGCTCCAGAGTAGCAGGCGTGCTGAGGACCACAATAATCAACAAAACAGAAGTCCATTTTAACCCACAGCAAATGAGACCGACACCAATTCCTCTAACAATTATTAATCATCTGCTTTTTCTCCATCATGACTTATCTTTCTCAACTCATGAGCAATAACTTTACTGGAGTACACCAGCGTGTGGACACAAGGTCTGAAAAGTGGCTCTGCGTGAAAGCAAAGCGTATGAGAAATCAGCGTAGAGAGAAAATTAGGTTTTAAATTGGGTTAAGGTAAGAGCTTCCTAAATCACCTTTGGTCTCATGAGAAGGAGAAATACTTTCCACCTTTATACAGGAACTCAGGATTTTACCATTTACAACCAATTGATGTTTCCTGGAGTTATTAATATGCACATGTGGGCATTTTCAGTTGTTTGCTTGGATGTTGTGAATATTATCTTGTAATATATGTTTATTATGTCTGTATTATTAATATTAGATGCAAAATAATTTCTGATATTTGATAAATATTTAAATTCCTGTAACAAAAACAACATAAGACGACAGACCAGGTTCTGGGCGCAAATGACAAAGTTACCAGAAGACTCTCATTCTCCAGCATGTGCAGTAAAAGTCAACAGCCGTTTTACTACTGATTATTTTCAAGCTAATATTGTCTGTGTTTATTTTACAGATGTTTCTTTTATTTAGAAATGTTTTCCAAAGCATTTTCACTTATGGCATTTCTTGTATGTTCTCAAGACCGGTGAACTTGGTGCTTAAAACTTTTGCATATTACTGGATATCAGCACACCGTCATGTTTATTCATTACCCATACCACAGTGCTTTTAAATTCTCAAACGTGCTCGGTTGATTTTTCATTTTCTCTAACAGCAGCTCCAGCTGTAAGGGAAACTGCAGGTTTATATTAATGTGTCGTTGAAATACGTTATTGTTTCCATAGTAACAGCTCATTTGCAGTGATTTGTGTGGCAGACGTTTTACATAATCTAAAGGTAATAATGATGGTCACTTGAGATTGGAGAGAAACAGAGAGCAGATCAGAATAGAAACACTTAGTCTCCGGCTCTCCAATAAGCAGAGATGAAAGTTTGGGTGTAAAAAGTGAAACAGACGCAGAAACACTGATACCTGAATTTAGCCTGTTCGTGAACCCACACATACTCGGGGTCCTTCAAGCTGAGTCTGGCCAGGTCTTTCACAGACTTGGTCTGTGTGGCGGAGAACAGCAGCGTCTGTCTGGTTTTTGGAAGGTTTTCCACAATGGCGTTGAGCGTGTCGGCAAAGCCCATGTCTAAAATTCTGTCAGCTTCATCCAGAACTGTCAGGAGAAACACATTAAAGTTTTATCTAATCAAAGCATCTAATTTGGTTGAATAAAAAGCACATTACAGTAATTAGTACCAAGTTAAGTCCTGTTATGACATTCAGAAAATTCAAGTTAAATAATTTATTAATAAGATTGTTTAAAAAAACACTTTTTTCACATTAATGAGAATTTTTTTTAGCTTTGGTTTTATGATTCCAAATGATCTCTCGGAACGTATTCAAAGTCAACACGACACCCTGAGCCAGTGTGTACCGAGCATGTGCAGGTCTGAGGCGTGGAATGAGGAATTTTCGTCCATGTGCTGTAGCAGTCGTCCTGGTGTGCAAATGATGATGTTTGTGCGATGAATCTTCAGCGACTCGTCCTTGAGGTCCTGCAGCCAGACACATTATTAACGAGCATTAATGATTATGTGGACTGTATTTTCTGGACAAGAAGTCACTTTGGAGGAAAAAAAAAAAATCTGTCCTTTTAGAAATTAATAGAAACGTTGAAAAGAACAGGACTGACCAGGAAGCCTCTATAGCCAATAAGTCTAGCTCTTCTTGTTGCTATCCTGTAGGCAGAACTAGCTTTAAAATATCCTTTAAACATGATGGACGATATTGGGGGGGGAAAAAAACTTTTCAGATATTTGACCTTTGGAGAACTCTATAATCATGCAGGTGGTGCGCTCTAAACTATTCACACACTGGGTGGCAATCCAGGTTATAACAAATAATAATATATAAATCGCGATATTCCTAAAGCTTGTGTTATTTACAGAATCTCAATTTATTATTTAATTATTTAAAAAAATGTATTAGTATTGTATAGTATTAAATCGGCACCCAAGTATCGTGATAATATTGTATTGGATGGTCCTTGGTGATACTCTACTAGGTACTGTACAGTCAATAACAAATATTCAACAGAAAACACACCTTTCCACCAATAACAAGTCCAGCTGAGAAGTCATGATTCTTCCCTACTTTCCTCAGCACCTCGAATGTCTGATAAGCCAGCTCTCGAGTGGGTGATATTATAAGAGCGCCGAGACCGTCCATAGCTGTCCACTGGTTACGATACAGACACTCCAGCACCTAGGATAATTCAGTATAAAATAAATAAACAAAAGAAAAGTTAAATCAAAAGTAAAGCATCAAAGTCGTCAGTCTTTCAGTCATTCCGCCATGATCGCTTACAGGGATGAGAAAAGCCAGAGTTTTCCCTGAGCCGGTTTTTGCAGCACCCAAAACATCTTTTCCTCGAAGAGCGAAGCCGATGGTCTGTCTCTGGATCTCGGTGGGCTGCCGATACTGAGCCTCTAACAGTCCTGTCGACATGACGACAATCGCACGTTCACATGCTGTTTTCAGGAATGATCGCAAATTAAAAGCATAGAAAGCAAATAAAATGATGTTAATATCAAATACCTTTCAGAGTCTTCTTTGAGAGTGGAAAATCTGAGAATTTAATGGCTTCTTTTGGGTTTATCTGTAAGATAAAAATAACAGACATGCTTAATTGTCTTAAATGATGATTGAAAAATCATTGCTTCTTAAAGAGCACAGGCACAGACAAGATTCGCCCCCACACTTCTCTCAAAATAATAAAGGCGAGACAAGACACCGAGACAAGTGTGTGGTTTTGCACTCTGCATGTCCGAATCATCACCAAAACACATTAAACCACGTGGAGCTCAGTATCTTAGATGCACTCGCTAAAGCTAAGCTACCTAGCTAATAGTAACTGAGATAAGTAAGCATGCTCCAACCAACACCCAGACTGTTTGCTCTGCCCATTTCACATTTATGAATTAATCAGGATTTAGGTGGAGTCACCTCCTGCCAAGATGGCGCCAATCAAAGCTCCCATAGTTGAGCTTCAAAGCCGCTCTTCAGAAAGAAGAACCTATGGATGATACCATGAAGGGTTTGTCCAGTTCTTTTTATACAGTCAAGCACTAAATAATGCAGTACCCAATCCCAGCAATTGTTTCAGCCAAAGAGTCAGACCAGTGAAGAGCAATGCCGAACACCACAGGAGATCATTACTCACAGTCTCTCTCAGACTGTACAATATCTCCTCACAGACAGATCATCATCAGAATCCTGGAGCCTTAAGGCTGCAATGCTACCCACTGTCAGGGAAATGCTTTTTTTTTTTTTTTCAAAAATACAGTGTGTCCCAAAAGTCTCTTTATATAAGGAGAAATTAACATAATTAAGCAATTACATGCACACCGCATAACACCAGATGCTATAACAATCATGATAAACGAGACAATTTCAAGTGTTTACAAAGAAAGCACAATCACCTAGAGGACACTCTGTAAATAAAGTTTGCATAAAAGAAAAACTGTTAATTTCCCCTATGTAGGGAAACTTGTGAGACACCCTGTAGATCACATCTCCTAAAAGTATTTCTATGATACACAAAACATTTCATTGTTTCCTCATCACGAGACAACCAGCAGTCAAGGCAGGGTGACGTGCTTCAATCAGAGACACGTGAAGACTGCCAGTTGCATCTTTTAAAACTGCTGTTCAAGCAGTGTAAACCACTCAGAGGAAAGTGCTATCGCCCCTCTTCTGCATACATGAGTTTACAGGATTGTCCAGTTGTTTATGTGAATATCATGAAAAATACATGCATTTCTTGTTAGACTTTTTCTACTATATAAATTATTTTGAGTGGATTGTGTTAAAATTATGTTCACTTAAAATAATAATAATAATAATAATAATAATACAGTAAGTCCCTAAATTACGAACGAGTTCCGTTCTGAGATCATGTTCATAAATCGGGTTTGTTCATAAGTCCGGCAAAGTGAGTCTTACACACCTTTAACACAAATATAGAATGTAAAGTAGGAAAAAAATTTTTTTTTAAAAAAAGACGCATTATACACTCAAGACTGTGGCTTTAAATAGCTAGAGAAATCCCAGTGACGCAGCGGGGTCAGTTGATCTTGTTCAAAGGGAAAGACGTCAGGGCGAGAACAACTCTACATGGTGTTGACTGCGCGCTTGAAGGGACGCCATTTTGTCTCAAAGCTGTTTCAGACCGCAAACTCTGTCTTGTTGAGCATTTTACGAAATTAGGATTATTCACCATCAGGACAGCCATTTTCTATCAGCGTGCTCGCAGACGGATTCATTGAAACTCATGAGGCCGACTCGTTTCTCCCACACCCCCTTACGCACATACATGCATTATATCAGTCATTCACTTACACACTGAAAATATTGTATATGTTGTTGTTGATGGTCTTTCGGCTGCATCCAGTGGCTGGGGTTTGGGCACTAGCTGGAAATCGTACCCGGGCCTTTTGCATGGCAGACGAAACAACTACCACTGAGCCGGCAGTACTGAAAATATTGCATATAATTGTCAATATGATATCTGGTGTCCGTTCGTACCGCAGATCTACAAGGTTTTCATATCTACAGAAAAGTCGGTGACTTACTGTAATAATGATTATAATTACTCTGTTGGTGACTTAGTGGTTAGCACTGTGGCCACGCAACTCCAGGGTCGAGGGTTCGATTACTGCCTCAGGTCTGTGTGCATGGCGCTTGTGTTCTCCCTGTGGGTTTCCTCTTGATATCGCCCAATGCCCAAACCCCACCGGATGAATGCCAGTCCCAGGAACAGGTAAAATGGAAGACTTGATACAGTAAGGGCATCTGGTGTAAAACCTGTGACCCCTCGACAGGAGCAGCCGAAAGACCAACACAACAACTTCTCTCCAAGTTTCCTCTTACAGTCCAAAAACATGCAGATTAGACTGAATGGCGTTTCAAAATTCCCTGCAGTGTGTTAAAGTGTGTGTGTATATCAGTGCCCTAAGTCACCTGGGATAGACTCCAGGCCCCCTGCGACAATGTATACAGGATAAATGGTTCAGAAGATAAATTAATGAACAAATAAATAACCCTACTAAAAGGTATAATGAAAATCCTATAAATTGATTGTGTTGATATTCAGAGTATTTTTACAGGAAAGTTTTAGTATTACACACTGCACCTTTAAGTCACTGTGATGAGCCATGACGTAATGGATTTAACACAAGACGCTAAGCTATCTTATATAATGTTTCTTATTAATTTTAATTAATAAATTAATTTTACGCGTAAAATACTGATTTAATTACAGTTATATTATAATACAAGCATTTTGTAGTAAATATTATCGCTATAAAATGGAACTGTACAACCAGGAACAAAAATAAAACTAACACTGAACAGCATGGAAGCAGTAAAGCCCATTTCCAATGCACACTACCGTGCTAAGCAGTATGCTAAACCACGGCGTGTGTACTGTTTTTTAAATACTACCAAGTACAGAAGTGCGCGCAGTAACGCGTGCTGACTTGCCTCTGCGTACTTAGCGACCAGCTTCTGGATGTTTTCTCTCTCTATCTCCCACTCGCGTTTCTTCATCGGCCGTGTTGTCTGTTTCTTCTTTTTGTCATGCTTCTTTTTCCATTTCTCAAAATTCTTAACTGGGTCTTGAGGAAGGTTTTTCTTCCCTTTACCTTTATTTATACGCATTTTCGTAATAAATACTCGACTGTTTAAGCAGACTTCATCAGAGACAGCATGTGGAGGAAACGATTTTCCTGTTCTTCGCGAACTCTCATCATGTGTAGCGGAATTAACTCGTTAGCGCCTCCTGTCGGAATGGAGTAAAGGTGCGGAGTCATTCAAGTAAAACCGAGACTTTTGATTGCGCAGAATAATAATGATGGGCTGAATCATTTTAGTGACTCGATTCTTTGAATCTCGTTCATCAAAATGAACGAATCTTTTGAGTCATTTAGTTTATTTCGTTATTTTGATCAGAAATTTAATAAAATGTTGCATTTTCAAATGAAAAGACTGCATTCACAATATGTCTACATACACAAACTTTGGCTAGAGTTCCAGGATTGAAAATATTACAATGCAGCTAGGGACATATTATAATAAACAGAATGAGTAGCTCATCTCTCATATCTTCTAGTTTATTTGTTCTTTCTTTTTAATCTATGGCACCGAATAGCGCCTATGGGAGTCACGTGACAAAAGAACGAACGACTCGGAGTAGAAGAGTCATTGAGAAAGAATCGCTCTATCCTACGGAGGCTTTGCGATGATTTGCGCATGCGCGCCAAGTAGAAAATTAACGAATCACTTTCCAAGACTGCTCGTTCTTCTGAGTCACGTTAAAGAATAGTTTAAAAAGAATTATTCATGAACAACCCATCACTAGTGCATGTACTGTTTCTTATAACATTGTGACCATGTGTGTGTTCGCGCAAAGCATTTTCTTTTTAATTTTGTGTACAAGTGTACTGACTGTTCGTAACTGTACTACTACAACAGCCTCTGTGAAGAAAAGAATTTAAAGGCTGTAGCACTGTTTATAAAACTCTGTGTCTGTATGTGTGAAAGTAGTCCCCCTGTTTCTGCTTCTTCCCTCGTCTAACACCAGTTCTTTTCAAATGTAAAGTGCAGGTTAATTTGTTGTATTTTTACTTTATATTTTTTCCTAATTATTTTTATATGAATATTTTTGGGTTGTGGAACGAATCATCAGAGTCTCCATTATATCTTATCGGGAAAATGGACTTTGATATATGAGTGTTTTGATATACAAGCATGCTTCCGGAACGAATTCTGCTTGCAATCCAAGCTTTAACTATATTTCCTTACTACAGTAATGCACATAACCCAGTGTTTTACTAGTGCTTGGATACCATCAAGGTAGAAAGATTTCTTAGTACACCAGAGGACTGCCTGCTTCAAGTCTGACACACTGGCCACCCAGGAACTACTCTAATTCCTCAAATATGTGAAAAGACAAACACATCTCTCCCACAAGCTGGCAAAAAAGCTATCCGTGGATTATTTTTTCAAGGATCAGGAGTTCCGCTTGCTGAATGTTCATGGGAAATGAACCAGCACTGCTAAGCTGCAATTGTTGGACAAAGTCTTAAATAAATAAATAAATAAATTAATTAATTAATTAATTAATAAATAAAGGCAATGAATTACTGCTATGCTTTTCTATCATGCAAATCACAAGTGGAGCATGCATTTTTGCTCTCGCTGCAATTACAAACAAACTGATGTAACACGTTCACACCTGCACAGCAGTGACTGGGGAGACAGTAGCCTTGAACAAAAAGTGCTGATAACGCAATGCAGCCAATAGAAGTTTTAATATAACCGGTGTTCGGATAATTTTTTACTCACTCTTGTATATTTCTCAAATAAAATGGAATTCACTATTGATATTCACATTGTTTATTGCAATTCAACAGTTATTGACAATCACTAGTAGGAATTATCTGAGTGAAGTTGCTGAGGTTTCAAGTGCAGCACTGAACAGTACATGAAATCATTTAACCCTAAGAAAAAATGAGAAAAGCTTGCAGAAAACCAAAGGGTAAAATCCTCTTTGTGAACGAACACAAACATTTCTTTTAAACATTCATAATTCAGAGAACACTGATCGTATAAAAATCATATCAAGCCTCTCTTCCTGAACCATATTTACATACATATTTAAAAACATTCTAAAGCAACACCCTGGTACAAATCTTATTTTGGTGACCGCTTTGGCGACAGGTCGGTCCAGGCACAACCGGGTTCTCTTCTGTAAACTCTGCTACACTTTCCAAATCAGTGCAATGTATTCGAAGCGCTGTACTATCACTCATAAACTGGTGTGACTTACAAATACCAGCAATGCCTACAGATGGTTTACGATGAAGAAGACTGTACATAGCTGATCATTTTATTTTATTTGTGCCATTCTGTGTTAGATTTAAGGCAATCTTTAAACATTGTCGTCATCTTATACTGCCCAAGTTCAAATTAAACACAAATGAGTGAAAGTAACCAAGAGTGAGTAAAATAAGAGTGTCCATGATACTACCCAAATGTTAAAAGGGCACTGGATGCCATGAACTCACAGACCCAGAATTCACTGCAATAGCATACCAGTGGTGGAGAAAGCATCTCAGAAGGCATTGTAATGCAGTCTTTTTTTCTTCTTCTTTTTTTTCAGACAAAATGTCAGGTGAGAAATGGGGAATATCAAAATGGAATATTTGCACTTTTTGTTAAATACAATACTTGGAAGTTTGTTCAGACCTTTGGGCTGTATGTCTGTTTATCATGGGGTACACCCTGGACAGGGTGTCAATCTATTGCAGGGCACAACAGACAATTTGGAAATGCCAATTACTCTAACCTGCATGTTATTGGACTGTGGGAGGAAACCAGAGCACCCAGAGGAAACCTATTAAAAACATGCAAACTCCACATACACAGACTCAAGGCAGGAATCGAACCCTGACGGAGCGAGGCCACAGGGGTAACCACTACGCCAGCATGCAGCCTAGCATAATAACAGACATAATTAAAACGAAGTGTATAATTGTAAATCTTTTTGTGGAGGCACTTTATTTAACATTTATGGAAGGAGTCTCCAGTGTTAGTGCTTTGTAATAGTCATGAATAATCAGAGTCACGTTTTCTGCCTGCAAGTGTGTTGCAATTTATTGTTATGAAGCTACTATTTGTCTTAACTATAAGTAAGTAAGGAGCAGCTATTGTTTCAGTGAGAACAGAAACTAACTTTTTCATAATAATAAACATTACTGGAAATGGACAAAAAATGGTATGACATTCTTTAATGTTTTTGTAAACATTGCAATAATCTGAACAACAGGAATAGAACACGTCAGGACATGCTGTTATTGGAAATGAAAACCATGCCACTCAGCATGGGGATCAATGTTCACTTTCCTATAACTGCATGTCCCTGAATGTGTTACTCCTTAATATTTAATAAATCATTGTTAGCAGGAGCACAAGCCTATTTCACACACTCTTGGTATTGAGAAACACTCAGACTAGACTTTATATATATTAATAAAAAAGCATGTTTAATATCTTAACCGTTTACTTTGGTCCTGAAAACTCAGTGCTTGGGCTGCGTGTTGAGAAACAGAAGTAAAGCATTGTTATTTCTCGACCAATAGATTTAAATACATTTGCTTAAAAAATAATAATAGTAAAATAATGATAATAATAATAATGGTCGAGAAAACCAAAAGTTCACAAAGTCCACTGACAAAGAAGGTGAAAGAAGGTGAAAAAAGGATAAGTTTGTTAAATCGCTGGTATGGGCCTGGCCTTCACTGAAGGCAGCGTACATCATTAACTTCACACACCTCTTCTAACTCGGTCAGTTTAGCTGACATCATAACGGAGGAAAAATCCCTTCAGAGATTTACGCTGTAGGCAGCTGGTGTATTCAACACTTTAGCTTGTTACTACAGTGCCAACAGTTATCAATAATCATAGCTCGATAACGTGAATTGTGTTTAGATTCAAACATCTGTCAATTTAAGGCAGGAAAACTACACAAACCCATGTAGTAGTAGTATACACCTCTATGTTCACTTATTCTTCGTGGCATAATAATACACACGTACCCGCTCATAAACCGTTTTCCCCACTGCAAAAAAAAAAGTATTAAATCTCTGGTTGTTCATCTATAAAATATAAGACGCGAGACGAGACGAGACGTTCTTTTAAAGTCTAGACAGAATTCTTACGGTCACAGTGAAACATTAATTTGACATTACAGGCGTCTGCAGCATGGCAACTCCTTAAGGAAAAGCTCCTCGGATTAGTCGTTGGCCAGGAGCCTGGTTTTCTGTAGACAGCTGTTTTGAGAACAGGATGAACAGGAACGTTCTGCTCATCTAATTAACCCCCGCGTGTCTCTTCTGTTGTCCTGCTTTCACTAGACTCACACAGAAAGACAGACAGAGGTACAGAGGTACACAGAACAGGAGGATTTTAGAATTCCGATTGAGGGATCTGAGCATCTGTACATCCAGCACAAGCGCAATTGTTCTGACAGATTGGCACGGTTCATCCTTCCGACCACATCTGATCCCAGCGGGGATTTTCTCAGGCTTCCTGTTAGATCCTGTGAGGAGAAAAAAAAAAAAAAAAGACAGCGTGAAACAAAAATCAGTGTCAAACAAACTGTACTGTACTGCTGTACAGTGTTGGACAAGCTGCTTTAAAAATGTAATGAGCTGCATTGCAAGTTTTATTGCGTTAAATTGAAACAGCAGTCCATCGCAAGGTACCATGCACACACACATTCACACACTCTTCACATTTATGGGCAATTTATTAAAGCTAAATTCACCTACTGGTTGGAAATCAAAAAAACTCTATTGAAAATTATATTAAAGTACATTTCCTGAGCTTTACCTCCCCTCGCCATGATCCTCCTCCACCCACGCCACGATCTTGCCCTCCCAGCCAGGCACCACCGCCTCATCCTTGAACACCTGCGAAAAACAGTCGTGTTAATTTCCATACTGTTTTTATATACTCCGTGTTCCTTAATGATGATGATGCTCTAGGCACTTCTACATGGTGAACATCGTAAACATACCTCCTCTTTCACAGTGCCAAATTCAGGGTCCAGAGCTTTGAAATGGTACCGGTAACTGCCCTCTCGATCTATAGCCACTTTAAAGTCTCGAAGGGTAATTTCTCCCAACCTGACATCAACACACATGTAGAAATTCAGATTTTACATCACATACAAAAAAAGTACAGCGGATGTCGGAAAATTTTAATATTGTGAAAAAGTTTTTATTCTGAAATTTAATTTAACATAGTATTATACTCCTTTCCCACAAATTCATTAAATTGTTTGAGAGGTCTATGACTAGCTTCGGTCAAAATACCTGGAGGATCAATCACCACAGCCTTAATTACCACATCTGATATGTTTTATATCTCCTTAGTTCTTGCTTCTAAGTCATCCTGAGTTGCATTTGAATTGTCCGTGTTTTACAGGTATTTACGCCTTACAACACTACCTGGGCTGGATGGCGTTTTTACTAAATGATGTGACATTGAGTGAGCAGTATTATGTGTTTGGAGCTGCCTTGTCGATGTGTGACGTCAGCGAATAATGACCAGACTGTTTCTAGGTGATCAGATGGCTCAAATAACCACTCTTTACAAACATGGTGGACAGAAAAGCAGAAAACTACATAAGGTTCTGGTTTTATCTTGTAAAATTTGTTTTTAAAAACACTCACTGATTTTTCACTTTTTTAAAATATTTTTTTGCAAAGCTCAATTGTCTGATTTCAATGAGACTTCTATCTCAGTTTTTCTTTGGGGAAAAAAAACAGCACTACTTACTACACTTTACCTTAGCTGCATTTGTATATATATTTCACTTTTAACATTACAGTTTAGGGCTGCATGTGTTGGTCTTCTGCAGTAAGGTAATTACACTGGTCCATGTAACTATTCAGATTTTTATATAATTAACTGTGTGGCAAACCGAGTAACCTAAGTTGTAAAGACTAACAGTCAGCATACTAATGCAGTACCAGTCCACTCTCTCTAGGACTGCAACGTTTCTAAGAAAAACAAACACAGAGCATGCCTCGGCAGTGTTTAAGTTGTGTGCGGATCGGATAGTCCGCTGTGGCAGCCCTTTAATGGGAGTGGCCGAAGGAAAGTTTTTTTTTTTTTTTTTAATGCTTGCCATTGTTTTTGGTTTCAGTTCTTACCCCATGGCAAGTATACAGTATGAAGGTTTTTTTTTTTTTCCCAGATTTACTCACCTCTTAGGGATGTTGATCATGAAGGGTGTGAGCGAGCGGTCTGTGAAGTAGAGTACTTTGGTGAAAGACGAGGAATTAAGCATAGGGCTGCTGTGAGAGTGGACCATTTCTGCAACAAAGCATGTAGAAAAGCAGACAGCAGCATTAACACCTAAACCCACCAGAAAATGCCTTCTTGCGAACCAAACCCAATTTAACGTATTAATAACGGTGTGATGCGCTAAAGCTTATCATAACTAAGTGCTGTTGAATGCTTGATTCTGATTGGTCAGAAGGTGTTGATTCATTTTCTATAACAGAAGCTCTGCTAGTGTATTAATGTATTTGTTCTAATATACAATATCAATAGTACCAGCTTATACAGGGAATTGTACATTAATAAAGGAGTCTCCAGTGTCAGTGCTTTGCGGCAGTTGGAGGTAAAGCTTTAGCTAGAGTTTCTGACATGAGAAAGTTGAAAGACTTAAAGAGATTCACAATTTCTCAGCACCATGACAAACAGCATTTTTGCCTTATTAAAAAAATTTTTTGGTTCAATTAATAAAAACTACTGGTGGTAACCTACTAATAAAAATCAATAAAACAATTCTATGTTCGCTATTACTGGAAAACAATTAACTTTGTTTAACGAATAATTACTGAATAATTTCCTCTAACAGGCCTACTCTGTGGTGTTTTATTTCTTAATTAGTGATCTGTTTTCTTCATTACATATTTCCAAGAAACACTTACTTGTACTAGAAGGCAAGGAATCTCTGTCTGAATGAGTGGCCTTGCGTCCTGGAGACCTCGCCCTTGCCTGGAAAGAGTTGAAAAGCCTCGCCTCAGTCCAGCACTAATATCATTTAGAGCAGGAAGCTTAATATCTGATACACGGTTTTAGGAAACGCTCCCCCCCACCTTCTTCTGCTGTCTGGTCTGTGACTCAAGTGTGTATAGGCGGTCCATAAGGCTGGCCATGCCCTGCTCCAGTGTGTCCAGTGTGTGGTGTTGGGGGTCATGGCCTCCAAAGCTGTTCCTCAGACTCCGCAGGGAATCCCGCACCAACTGTAGCTCCTCCGTCTGTCAGGTCACAATACATTACAATATGTCCACGGGAACTTTTACTGTAAATCCAGGTCTAAAATTCTGCCGAGCTAAAGATAGATACTTTTAATTTTTTATTTGGCTACATGTTTGAGATTTAACTGTTTGAAGAAGCAAATACCACCATTAAGTTTGAGTATTATAAACTGAAATACATTTTAATGGCTGCGTTTACGATACATGATTTCGCTTGGCACTCACTCCTTTGTATGATCGTGCCGTACTGAGCTCTGGTGCTGCTGAATTTTTGTAGCTGCTGCTTGGAGATCCAGGCAGCTGAAACAAAAAAAACCTTATAGCCCCTAATTGCTTACTGTATAAATGCTGGCTAAAAGTGTCAGCTTTGGTCTCACCTCATCCTCGTCACGATCATTCAGCTCCTGAAGAATCCTCTGCTTGTATTCCAGCTCCATCTGCAGGTCAGACTAATAGATACACAAAGATAAATCGCTACAGCTGAAGCTAATGGAGATTTGCCCAAAGTTTCACAATGTCTATGATTTATACAAGTTGTATTCAAGTCAAACCAGGGCTTATGATGAAATTTCTTGTGAATGAAGCCATAAAAACGATTTACAGTACGGGGACGAGACTCTTAACAGAGTAGTAAACCATTTGAACTGTGTAAACATTTTAAGGAACCCCAGATCTGTGAAAATCGATAGAAACTTGTCGCCAACTTGCGGAAAAGACGTATTTGTCTGTGGGAACTGTGCACACGGTCATTCGCCAACACTACTTTCACGATACAGGAACTCAGCTAAGAGTTATTGCCACATCTCCCCCCTACAGTCCTGCCCTCACTCCAAGACATTCGGAGTTCATTAAAGCCAGACATGAAGCTCTGCAGTACTGAGAAAACCTTCTACCTCGACAGTATCCAAGCACTAGTGAAATGCTGGGATAGGCGCATCGGTGTACCATGGGACTACTGTATATAGGGAAATAACAGAAGGTTTCACTCTTATAACTGTATTCTGAAATTCTGCAGAAATCAAAAGTCCTGGTTTGACTTGAACGCCTCTGATAAGGACATACTTGTTGGCTGCTGCTTTCTGTCAGCTTGCGTAGAGCTTCATCCAGTTTGAACTGCTGCTGCTGAAGCAGACGATCCTTCAGTCCTAACTCTTTCTGCATAGAGTGACAAGAACTTAAAAAATTTTTTTTTAACTTTTTTAAAATGTTATATCATGTGTGAGAAGCATATTGATGTTGTGTCTTAGTGTACCTTATATTCACTTAAAAGCTTGTTCCTCTCTTCAAGTTTCTTATGAAGCTCTTCCTGAGGATCCGTAAACACATACCGATTACCACAACGCCTTAAGTACATCCTACACGCCTACATGCACACTTGCTAACGTACTCACGTTTTGTCCTGCTAGTTCATCGCGGTTCATGCTGGCGCGCAGGAGCTCCTGTTTGAGCTGCAGCACAGCCGACTCCTGTACGGCCATGCGCTGCTGAAGCGCATCCTGAACACACAGCGCACCTTCAGCACAGACTGATTTACTGTATTTTTTTGTAAACAGGCGTAGCCTCACTGAGTGCAAACTATTGTATCAGACCATGAGTACTTTAAAAGGTAGCATTAAGTGTATTTAGGGCAGTTAGTATTTGTTTTGCCACTTGTTAGTATAAATCAGGTCTAAAGGCAGAACGGTTATGCAGCTACAAAGGACTATTCAAAGTGCTGATTGTCAAAGACTCACTTTAACTCCTTGTAGGTTACGTGCCTCCTGCTTGTACCTCAACAGCTCCTTCTACAGGACAACCATGAGAACAACAGGACAAGGAAAACAGCACATTAGAACAAAAAACCAACAACTATCGGCTGATGTGTACTCCATTAACAAAAATAACACAAGTGTTCATTGGCACTTGATTTAAACCTTGCATAATTATATTTACAAAACAGGCCAGAATTCCTGAGTAGAAAATGAGTATAAAAACAAGCATCATATTACATTAGGATAATATTATACAGTTAAAGTACAACAAGAGTCTACCTTTAGCTCCAGACTCTCCTCCATGCTCTGGTCAAGACGACTGCGCAGTATTACCTGTATCAACCAGAACGCAGAAGACACTGTGCTAAAAAGGACAACTGAACGGTAACTGAATGAGGCAGAAACTGAGCTAGAGAGAGAAAGAGAGAGACAGAGAGGCAGGTGAACAGAGAGGAAGAGAAATGGATACTTGCTCCTCACACTCAGACAAAGCAGGACTAACCACAGTAACCTGATCTAACCTGCTAGAACGGAGACAGAGCAAATAAGCAAGTGGGAAAAAAAGGAAGGAGTGATGGAATGTAAAAGACTTTCCTATGAAAAGGCTGAAACAAGTGAGCAACACAAAACAGAAATGCCAGTATCGCAAGATGAGAAGAACATGCTCTTTGTGACAACAACAAGAAAAAAAGTCATACCAGTTGTTGCTCAGCATTTTCTACTCCCTCTCCGAAGCTCAGCGAAACCTCCTGCTCATCATCGGGCAAAGAGCCGTGGAGAAGCAAAGCCTGCAAACACCCAACGCATACACAAACTTCAGACATGGTGGCATCCAACAGGTTTTACTGACCTGCATCGATGCAGAAAATCTATTACACACACACCACTGTTGTAGCGGCAGCTATCAGACACTCATAAAGTGAAGTAATATATTTTAGCGTTAAACATGGCTGCATAATGACATCCTGCATGACAAAGTGCAAGTTTTGTTAACACACAGCTCTTATGCTGCAATATTATCATGGCCGATGTTGAACCATATAGAACATTTCTTTTTAATTTTGTGTTTTATTAATGACAACAAAGCAACAACTGATGTAAAAAAACATAATGTTAATCAGGCACGCACACTAACCGCTAACTGGCTCAATCCCATTAGCAAATTATTTCATGTTAGGAAGTAACCCATACACAATGTTTTTTTTGTTTTTTTTAACAGACATAAAATACTGATTAGTCACAACATTATCACATTAACATTGATTAAATTGCTGACGGGATCAAGGGCACCCAAGGCTCATTGATGTCCATAGCAATCAAAGACTAGCCCATCTGGACCGATCTAAAAGAAAAAAAGATCCCAATCCGATCAAGCACTCATGGGACGTGTAGGACAAACAAACCCAATCCACGGAGGCTCCACCCTGCAACTGACATTACCCAAAGAATCCGCTGCTAACATCCTGGTGCCAGACATCTCAGCACACCTACAGAGGTCTTGTAAAGTCATGACCCAGAGGGGCCACAGCTGCCCAGGTGTGACATATACAATATTTGCCATAATGTTTTTGAATTGTAATGTTATGGCTGATTTGTAAACTTGAAGTTAATGTTTTCATGAATACAGAAGAAAATGGAGTTTGATCATAAACCTTGGCTATAAAAAACTAAGACAAATATCAGTCTCTCTTTGTTTCATCAGCTTTAGTAAAGATCATGAACAGAATGAGTGTTGAATTTTATGCAAACGTTGCTGCTACAGTACACAATCAACCAGGGTCAGAAACTCATCTTAACCCCTAAAACCCTCAGAAGTATTCTTTCAACATGTGTATTTACATTTGTTTTTACACAGATATAATTAAGACATGTGACCTGGAAATACAGTATCTGTTTCCTGCATTTCATTCCTTTCACCTGTAGGCTGGACACCATCCTCTTGGCCTCCACCATCTCTCTCTCTAACTGCTCCTGCTGCTCCCACAGTTGGTCCTCCCAGGCAGAGTTACTCACACACTTCCCGTGATGCTCTTGGCCTGCTTCTTGGCCACTTGTCATGTTCTCTGAAAAGACAAGAAAACCTGGTCCATTAGTACCTTCGGAACACTAATGCAGATTACTGAGAAGACAGGTGCAAGTACAAGAACATGCTTCACCTTTGGCGTGTCCTAATTGGATACTCAAAAGCTGTCCCTTGTCCACTGAGAGGCTGGTGGGCTCTTTGGGTGTGTGGTTGGGACTGGTGGAGCTTAAGCTGAGAAGAGAGGATTCAAATCATTTAGACTACTCAGCAACAATATACAGTACCATTGGCTTGCAAAAGTATTCGGCCCTTGAACTTTTCCAAATTTTTTCACATTACAGCCACAAACATGAATCAATTTTATTGGAATTCCACGTGAAAGACCAATACAAAGTGGTGTACA
>JAQQZT010000011.1:8475439-8486798 GCA_030068275.1 Clarias platycephalus
AAATACAGCTGCTCTGTGACGGCCTCAGAGGTTGTCTAAGAGAATATTGGGAGCAACAACACCATGAAGTCCAAAGACTTTTTATTTTCGGGAAAAGCCGAAGGACCAGCAACATCCTATCGGCTGATCCCTAGTGATTCCCATCTATAATAACAACACAGTGATTCTTACTGCTGTGTGTTTTGCTAGGCTATGAGCTAATCCTGCTGTATGGGCATCAATTACTGACTGTAGTCCATCTCTGGCTGAAAGGAAACATCCACCCTGAGTGACTCAAATGAGGATGGTTTCCTGTTGTGTCTGGGTCCGCTCAAGGTTTTTTCCTATTGACATCTCAGGGAGTTTTTCCTTGCCACCGTCGCCCACGGCTTGATCATCAAAGACAATCTGATAATTATGATTTATACACACACAAGTCATATATGTAAATTTTTATTCCATAAAGCTGCTTTGCGGCAATGACCATTAAAAGTGCTATATAAATAAAACTGAATTGAACTGATTAGAATACGAGTCATTATAATAAACATATGATTTTAAAGGGCTTCATGCTGACACTGTTGCAAACGTGATTTAGGCTTTGTTTCCTCTCTACCTAAAGAGAGGAAACAAAAAATCCATGCATAAACTTAATGCGAATACCTTCATTAACACCAACACATTTGACTTTACAAATTAATAATATTACTAGTGTTGGCTTTATACTTTTGGTTGGTGGACATTTTCTAACCAATCGATAAAGAAACAATCCTATGTGGCAGTAAATGCTGTAGCACACTTGTACCACCACCACAACATCTGTCAACATGGCACACTATATTAGTGCTGTGCTTAGATTGGTCCACCACTTGTTTTCTCCTTCCATGAATAGATGGGTGGATCTATCTACACATCAACCCATGAGCAACCAAGGGTAATTTTAAACCTACAAAATGACCTATGTGTAGGTGTACTTAATAAATGTTGTGACTGAGTCCCTGATTGGAGTTACAAATGCTGAGAAATAAGGAAGCATGGCTGTTTAGTTGACCGAATTGGTTAATCTTCTGTCTATCTCTCTGTTCAGCTGAAGACGGCAGAAGCTGACAAAAATGCGAACATGTAATCTATGGTTCCATGGCTGACTGTTGCGTAATAGGAAGGCGTCCCAGATTTGACCGAACTGTAAAATAGCGTCTCTGGCAGACACTCGAGACCGAGCAGTACCACACTCTAATCTCCATTCAGTTCCCTATGGACCAGCTGCCTCTCAGCCCACATCAAAGCAGCAGAAAATCTCTCTCTTAGTCTCTCTGATCCTTACTCACACTCACATCCCCCAAAAAAGGTCAGGACAAAAGCACTCCCTTGATCAATACAGTCTCATGTCTTAATTCCCTGTATGAGGATTAACTACTTTTCATCAACCAGTCGAACAGACAAATCTGTTCAAGCCCATTCGGAGAGAAAAGGGAATGAATAACCTCTGGAGAGCATCAGATCTTGCTGAAAAGTGAGCTTCTATTAAAAGCTGCAGTTATTTTAATGGTATGGGTTAACCACTGCTTCCTGCCTCAAATAGAGCTGTGTACTGTAGATGTACAGTAGAGTGAATGGCAGACTACTTTAAAAATAATGACGCTATAAATAATACGGTCAAAACAAAAAACATTATAGACTCTGAAACTAGATCCATGGTTGAAGTTGAATCTTCTGTGTAAAACCACTGTTAGAAAGCACTCCACTGCTTCTTACTTCTTGACTATTACAGTAGTTATGAATAAAGACAAATCAGCTGTTTTTCTATTCCTCCTCCACTTTGAGTTAGTGGTTTATTCTAGCACAAATGCCAAAGTGTAGTAAGTTACAACTAACAAGAAGCATCCGGCTGACAACAAAATCTGAAAAGTAATAATTATCTGTCTGGGTTTTATTTTTCCAGAGCAGACAAGTACCGCTAGAGTACTTTAGTAATTACACCTGGCTGACAAGACGACCCACCTGGTATACGGTTTAAAAATTAAGAATGCTATAACCCTGCTGATTGGAAATACAATTACAAATTTATCTTCTGTGCTTGGCGCTATGTTACAACCTAAAACTGTGAGCGTACCTGATGAAGGAGTAACATTTATTTTACTACATCAATAACAGTTTTACATAGGGGCAGATGTTGCTGCTTTAGTGAGAGCGTGTGTGTTTGTATGTGAGAGAGAGAGAGAGAGAGAGAGAGAGAGACCAGGACTAAAATATAGGACACTGTTATAGAAATGAGGAATACTGGCCTTTTGTGGGGTTTGACTCCAGTCAACATTAAAATACCCTCACCTCTCCATACACATGCCACATTTGGACACAGGGCACAACGTCGCAATGTGACTTTTGTGCAGAACAAAAAAAAAAAAAACATGTGGGATAAAATCTTGATGGCATGTTTTAATTGCTTCTCTATTTATAATGCAGTCTGACAGTTCTAAAAAAAAAAGCGTGAGGATTGTCAACAAGGATCACATCACGAGGATAAAGGCAGATGCATAGATAGCTGACTTGTTTTATTCTCTTAAATAAAATCTGGAACTCATTATCCCTAGATAAACATCAGCTACCATCTGATACCAGGGGGAAAGTTTCTTAGTTTCTCATGGATCCTTGTCAAGTTTCCAATAAGATCAGAAAGTGTAGTCCTACAATACTTGGGGTGATCTGTGCCCACAGGTCTTGTTCCTGTCCTTGGCTGATGGGAATGAAACCTGATATTGTCTTCTGCTGTTGTAAACCATCTGCCTTAAGGTTTAATGTGTTCTGAGGTGCTTTTCTGCTCAACATGTTTGTAAAGAGTGTCCGGTTGAATTATTGTAGCCTTCCTGCCAGTTCAAACTCGTCTGTCCATTTTCCTTTGACTTTTTTAATCAACAAAGATGAAAATATTCACACTATTCTATATGAAATCCAGAGACTGTTGCATTTTAAATCACAGCAGAGAAGCAGTTTATGAAATACTTAACCACACATATCTGCCAACAACTACCATGCCACAGTCAATGTCACTGAATGATCAGGTGTTGATTGACTGTACACCATTTTCTGTATAATTTTTCATATTGTGTCCCCTCCCTAAAATTGGCTAATTGGGGCAAGGGTAGCTCAGTGGTTGAGGCACTGGGCTACTGATCAGAAGGTTGTAGGTTCAAACCCCAGCCCCACCAAGTTGCCGCTGTTGGACAAGACTTTGCTAAATGGCATAAATGTAATTGAATAACTACATGAATTAATGATGTGCACACATGTTCCTTACCAAATATAATATTTATGAGTATATGTAGTATTTCTTTATAAACCATCTCAACAAATTAAGCTGCCAATTTTGTTCTTACATGAAATAAGCATGATTAGCCATTTTAGATTTCACTGCACATCCACTAACTTACACTGCACCAAATCCATCTTTGCTTTTAATATATTATTATTGTCTACAAAATTAACACCTAGAATTCTCTTGAACAGTCTTGAACAAGCTGAATTTTTCAGAAGGTTTAAACACAGATGTGTGACACTGTGCTAGCACTTCAAAGGAACTGGGGTACAGATCATCATTTCACTAGGCATGGATGTCAGAAATCTCTATGAAACATCCACTTTTTTTTTCTTCTTAATACCAAAACACATGAATAACTGCTTGAAAAGTGACTAACAGTTTGCCTGCGGCTACCAAACCCACATCAAGTAAAAGTGTATCCCAGTGCTTAAAATAGGCACCATCTTTACTCTGTGCATGAATTCAGGTGGTCTTCAAAATGAGCCTTTCTGACAAATAACATTTAAACATGCTACGCTGGTCATACATCAACAGATCTCGTTTGTCTCTGGCACTGTGATCTTCTAGGCTAGATGTATCTGCAAAAAAATAAAAAATGCTGCAACTTTTATTCTACAAACTTAAATCTGATTAAATCTAAGGGACAATGAACATATTGTATTTTGTTCTGTACATGGTGCATCCAGATACATAATTGTACAAGACACTTTAAAATGTGCATGATAAAGCTTGATTATAACTATTCAAGCTTTTAACTATTATGATGTTAAGCTAAAGGTGGCAAACTTTACCATAACCTTTCCATAACTGCTGGATTACAACATTCCTCACATATCAGTAGACAAAAAAGTGACTACAGCCCTAAGGACATGAATATTCTAATAAGTTGGTTTACAGTGTATTTGATAAGCTGCTAATGTAAGCATGAAGCATTTCCTATTATGTAACTGTCCACACAGCAGGAAGTAGCTCGAGGAAGTTTTGAGAATCCCATCAGGAAAAGCATAATCTCTATATTTGTGCTTGTTGCAGTCTGAATCTGATATAACTAGACTGATGAGGGATCATTAGACACCCTACATTAAACACTAATTATAAGATGTAACTACAGGAAGACTGAACAGTGTATTTACACTGCCGCAGACGGAATTTGGCACATGTCCCAAAAAGTCATGCGTCTCTCCAGCAAAACAGTGACTCTGAAGAAAAGTGTTGGCACAAAATCTGTATCAGCCTGAAATAAGAAAAGGAAAGAAGAAAGGGAGCCTAACTATTGCTATTCTAAGTCTTGAATTTGATTAATAAGCATGTTTGTTCAACAGAAAAAAAGCATTTCAACTGCATACTTGTTTTAAAAAGACAGCAGACATAGCACAGAAAGAGAACTAAAAACAAGATGATGAAATACAGCTGACAACATTTGAACCTCTACATTGTGTTGCGTGACCACAATAGTTCAAAGTGACAACGAGAATTTACAGAATAGGCGGGCACAGCACTTTAACCTGTGTGAACGAAACAGTCACTTCCTATTGCCAAAGAATGCCGGTTTATTTTTGAAGGGGTTCAGCCAAAGTGATAAACAGGGCCAAGTCAAATATAGCGAGGCACGTCCGATCTGAGGCACCACACGGCTCTTCCAAAGTAACCAGAGATGTTTATGTGCCTTTTGATGCTAGTTTAAGTCACCTGTAAGCATGTGAATGTCTATAATGTCTATTCATATTTCTTGAGCAAAACCACAGTGCATCTAAAAAAAAAAAGAAAATCTTACTTTTTTAATTAAAAAAAAAAAAAAAGCTTTCATATTTTCTAAATTCCTTACAAATAAAGTAAAGTATTTCATGTCTTTTTTATTTGTTTAATTTAGATGATTATGGCTTACAGCTCACGGAAATCAAAAATCCAATATCTCAATATATTTCATTTTGTGTTTGAGTAAATTACCATTCATTCGTACAGTATAAATACTGTGTATTTTTCAGTCTAGCTCAGTGCATGCAACTACAATCATGGGAAGACTGCTGACTTGACAATTGTCCAAAATATGATCACTTGGACCCCTGCACAGGGAAGGTCAGTCATAGAAGGCTACTGATAAAAGGACCGGCTGTACAGAAGCCTACTCATGGAACATGGACTATAAGGGAAAAGTGTGGTAAGAGAAGGTACACGAGTGACAGTGATGACTGCATTCATAGGAAGATTGTCAAGCAAAGCAGATTCAAGGATGTATGACAGCTTAATAAGGACTGGTTTGCCATCCATGATATTACTGTGCTTAATTGGCCAGCCAACTCGCCTGACTGAACCCCACAGAGAAAAAATAAGGTATTGTTAGGAGGAAAATTACAAAAAACAGATTAAACAACGCAGACGAGCTGAAGGCTGCTATCAAAGCAATGTGGTCTTGAATAACCCATCAGCACACAGCCAAAGGCCATGAAATATGCCATAATTCATGTAATGAAGTAAAGTTGTTTTGCAACCCAGGATTTTATCAACAAAATGAAAACCATAAAGGCTTGAAATATTTTGCACTACATCTAATGAATCTAGAATATTCATTCTATATATTTTAAATGGTTTCACACAAAAAAACAGTATTGTCTCTTTGTTCACATTCAACTATGCATTGGAAAAAAAAGGAAATGCCTCACAATATTAAACCTATTCTGATCAAAGAGCATATTCCAGACATATATCCAGGCCTGCAGTTAAAAAAGATAAAACAGCATCACTGATAATGATCAAATTACCGACTAATATTCCACCAGCAACAGCTGGTTTCGTTTAACATAAAATGGTAAAGCTAAGCACAACCCAGATGCCACTTAATGCCACTGATTTGGAGCAACACCACACCTAACACCTCTGTAAACAGCACATGAATAGTACCGCTATTCCATCCCAGGAAAGCAAGACCAAAACTTACCTCCGCTGAATTTAGAGTTACCAGCCTCAAATTTTTTTTTTAAATAAATAAATAAATTACCGGCGACTCAGATTAGAGCCGTTATGAAGGCTTTACAAAGCATAAGTAGCAGATGTATATTGAAATCATTGCCTTCAGTCCTATTTTACAATGTAGAAAGAAATTTAAATCAGGAATGACTATGGAGTTACAGTAGACAGTGTGTCCAGATTTTTGTCCGGTAGTATAAGTACTGTATGTACGCTTTTTTGAGTGCTTGGACTGAAAACCTCTCTGAAAACTTGGGTCAAGTAATAAATCAGTCTAAAGTACCAAATGTTTCTTCGATCATGGGTAAAAGTAGGCCATTACGAGTGTACCTAAAAAGTCTTGAGTAGTGGTTTGCAGCGCTGGAAAGAGGGGAGAGCAGTGGCCTGAATATGGGACAAATCACACATTCAAAAACACTTTACGGAAGCACCACTACGCGCTGACAGTTTCGTACCTCACCTCAGTAGCTTGCGATAGCCTTTTGCTTAAAGTTTATAACTTATAACTATAATTTCCAACCTCAGACCAGGAAAAAAAATAAAGAAAACATCCATAACTCAGAATACTTAAAGAACCAAGTATGGGTTCCTCAATTCCAAGTCCAGCAAGTGACATCAACTATCCATGGCTGATCACAGCATCATCCGTTACCACAGTAACAGTAACGTCTTACCTTTACATGAGTTATGTTGTATATAAGCTTTGGCTTTAGATGATTAAAAGTACAGACATGTGCACTTGTGAAATCTATAACACTGACTAATAGTTTGCTGTTTGAGGAGGACAATATGCATCACTTATTACAGGTGCAAGCAAAACATGAAACACTGTAATTCACTTTTGGAATAGCTCTTGTTTATTCATTCCCAGGCATTATAATGCTGCTATTATTTCTTTAAATGTCGTAAGCTTACTCTGAGTTCTGGTGTAGCATGGCTATGCTTTAGAAACATTCAAAATTGCAAATATTGTAATTACACTAATGAAGAAAAATTCAAATGTTTCTCTGCACTGTGTATACTCAAGCGTCTTAAAATCTTAAACGTTCATACAAAATCTCGTCTTAACTGGAATGTAATCAATCACTTACTTCAAGAAGTGTTTTGGTATATTTGCTTTGCGCTGTAGTTATATTGCTAAAAGATAAGGAGTAAGAAAAACTCTCTTACCATTTGATCTGTTTAGCTCCCATGCTGGCTTATGTCTCAATTCCACAGCGCTGCTCCTACTCATCCATGTAATGACAGATAGAAAAACTGCTCACTTGCATCTTTCTCACTCCTGTGCTCTTCTATAGGGACCAGTCTGAGACCCATCCACAGGCTTACGGTAGAGACAGAAGCCTCCCCAAGCTGTCCAGTGACAAATCACTAAAGGACAAATTATCATCAAACCTCCATAGTCCAGGCTAATACTGTGAAACAGTTGAAAGCTTTTGAGTGTCATCCACTGTTCTGCTGCTCCCGACGTGGCACATATGGAAATCCTGCTTTGCTTCAATAACAGAGGAGCAAAGCTCTAGTTTGTCATCAAGGCAGCTGCATCCTGCTCTGTTCTCTATTTCTATGTGGCCATTTTTCGTTGAAACCTCTTCTCTTTTGAACTAGTCCACATTTTTATGACATACTACCCACAGCCAGAGAGACTGCAGAGCCACGGAACAAAGCCGGGTTACTTCTGTTTATTTTTTCCTCGCTCTGCTTTCCCTTGCTGAGATGTCAGGCACAGCTCAGCCCTCCTCTGCTAATGCTCCTCCTACAGTATCTCCCCAATCCCTCCCTCAAAGTCTTCCCTCGCTATGAACAGTGCATGGGTGAGGTGGGGTCGAGGCCAGGGGAACTGCGGTAATTGGAAGTGGTACAGGGTCAGCTTCAAGAGGCTTTGCTCTGTACTGCTTACTGGAGGCCCCAACATACTTTTGTATCTTCTCAGAATGTTACAGAGTTCTTTATGATTTTCACAGAAAGAACTTTTCTAAGAAAGATTTCCTAAATGTTTTTATGTATGTTCATGCTCCAAATGTTCTATGTAGTTTACTTGGCCATTTTAAAGGCCAATCATGAAAGATAAAAACAGGAAACATCTTGCCCATCAGAAACCTAAAGAAATAACTATAGGCAACAATTATCTGGGGATTTTCCAAACACTTTTTTTTCCACATCTGGATCATGAATAAGAGCTAATCATTTCTAAACCTTTTCCTGACCTTGGAGACCTGCCATAACAAATGATATTTTTTTAGATAGATGGCACAGTGGCGTAGTGGTTAGAACTGTAGCCTCACACCTCCAGGTGCCAGGGCTGGATTCCCATGTGTGTGTGTAATGGTGTAATGTTCTCCCAGTGCTTGGTGGGTTTCCTCCAAGATCTCCGGTTTCCTCCTACAGTCCAAAGACATCCTGATTAGGATAACTGGTCTTCTTAAATTGCCCCCATAGTGTGTGTGTGTGTGTGTGTGTTTGTGCCCTGCAATGGATTGGCATCGTATCACCGTATGCCTTGTGTCCAAAGTCTCCTGGGATAGCCTCCCGGCCTGGTGGCCAGGCCGCAGATGCGAGTCTTTAAAGCACTAAGCTTTAACAGTTTCTAACGTCAACAAAAAAGAAAAAGAAGATTTCCACCTTCCTCAACATGGTCTCCACTTTCTTCCCACTCAAACATCACCTTTTGTTTTTGAAAAAGATTTTAGGAATGAACCCTCAAAGAGTAGTGAGTGGGGATTGAGACAGAGCCGACACTCTCCTCAATAGCTGCACTCTCTTGTCACTCTGGTTTAGCAAGTGTATAGCCTCTGGCCTTTCTTATGGATTAAAGCTTTGAGAGAGTTGTCCTTCTTGTACATAGCTCATGACTATAACGAGCTCCAAATCGAATATGATCACTGTGTTTACAGTAATGTGATGTGAGGCTGGCGAGAGAGCTGCAATAATAATGATTCTAAATGATAACAAGAATTTGTTTTGTGGAGAGCCCACACCATTAAATGTCACTGATAAATAAATAAGAAGTGCAATTCATCTTTAGAAGGAGGACAGCCTCTGCAAATTACTGAGGTACGGTATAATAAAACTCTTCAGGAGAAGGATAAAGTCATTGATTCGATAGGCGTTCAAGTCAAACCGGGACTGTGAACGAAAGCGTAAAAAACAGATCGACATTTACAGAAGACTTCAACCACGGTATGTTGATGAGACTCTAAGCTGCAATAAAACATCTGAATAGTGCAAACATTTTAAAGAAGACTGTACAGTAGGTCTATGAATGATGATCCTGGCCTAGGTGGCTCAGAGAGACCATTCCATAGAGTCGCACACCTGATCCTTAAATTTAGATGAATAACACGTTACAAGCCCTCTTGAGCTCTGCACAAACAAAATTCCCAGTTTGATATGAACGCCCCTTATATCTTCCTAGAACAGCATGATGATTTTATTCATTGCTTTATAAATGGTATGTGTTTATGAATGGCTGTTTAGCAACCATAACTTATAGAGGAAGAAAAAGACAAACATGAGGTACTGTACCCGGAGCATACTGGAATGTAGTATTTATTTATTTATTTATTCATTTTAAAAGCTATGGGTCTAAAACACAGAACATCTATATACAAACAGCTTCACACTTCTCCTGACTATCAGCTGCTTCTAACAGCTAGGAGGAGAATGAAGATCTTGTAATCAGGTGCTGTCGGGTGTGTGTCAGAGCTGCAACACAAACAACGGAGGCACTGAGCCAATCTGACCCCGAGCAGAGTACGCAGAATGCCGGTATTGTTCTCGTCGGCTGACAGGGACCCGGCCGTGCCAACAAGCCATCGGTTGTGATCTTTAACCCTTACTCATCTGTTCATCTCGTGCCCTGGTGAAGGAGCCGTGGGAACAGGTTTCAACATGAGGCGAAAGCAAGCTGTGTGAACAGTTCCTTCATGTTTACATTCTTCACAGCACATTTGGCGCACCTCTGCCTTCTGCTGCTGTCAGAATATCATCTTCTAGAGGTGTATGCTAATTTACACAGATATCAATATGTAATTTTTTATCGCTATTGTTCCTAAAAAAAATTGGATATGGTCAAGGGGAATAATGTTAACATTGTTAATTTTTGATTGCTGCATGTGCACAAGGTCTTACCTTGGTTCTCCGGTCTCTGTTTCATCCACACCGTTTCCTCCCTCATACTGCTGGACCAAAGCCCGCACACTCCAGCATGGGTTCTCAATCTCCTCATCAGCACTGGAGCCTCGCCTAAGGGGTGTAAAGAGTGAGCGGCAATCAGTCTGGAGGACGTTCCAATCAGTGAAGCTTTAAGTTAAAGCTATAAAAGATGGTTCAGGAGTCTATATTTAAACCATAGCTCCTCTTTCTTGGCTAAAAGCAAACACTTTCTTGTCTAGAAGTAAACAGTAGGTCAAGAGAAATATAATAATTCTCATAATTCTAAATTAGAAAAAGATTATAGTGTGTTATACAAAGATGGAATCATGCCAAAACAGCGATTTGTTCTTCAAGCATTCCTTAATTTTAATCTGCAGGTCTTTGGACTGTGGGAGGAAACTGGAGTACCCTGAGGAAACCCACCAAGCACCAAACATGCAAACTCCGTTCAAACAGAGGCAGGAATCAAACCTGGCTGGGAATCGAACCCGGACCCTGGAGGTGCAAGGCGACAGTGCTAAACACTACACCACCATGCTGCCATTTGAATAATAATAATACTAAAATGATGGTGAATTTATTGAGGAATAAAACATGATACAACGTGCTGCTACATTCAATACTCAGGTCTAAACAATCTCTGTGTCTTTGCAAATTGCACAATTCACAGTTATGGACATTTTACAGGACTAAGCCTCTCTGCATTTTTGCACAATACGTAGAAATGGACACTCATGCACAGTTGCACATACATGGTACATTGCACATTCATGCACATTTACATTTTTGCACAGATTACGGACATTTATGGACCATGGACATGCATATGCATACAAACCGGATTCCAAAAAAGTTGGGACACTAAACCAATTGTGAATAAAAACTCAATGCAATGATGTGGAGATGGCAAATGTCAATATTTTATTCAGAATAGAACATAGATGA
>JAQQZT010000011.1:8494723-8511144 GCA_030068275.1 Clarias platycephalus
TGTCTAGAGCTTTTCATCGTTTTTAAAATCAAATAAATCGCGATTCGATATGATATCGTTTATCGGCCCAGCCCTACCCTTAAATGATGTAATGTTTTAAGGGTTCAGCATAAACTCCATCCTGAATATATACTGTACTGCACAAGCATAGCTTATGATCTATGCAAGATAGAAACATGAATATAGAACACGTAATAGAATTAACAGAAAGTAATTAATGCTCAGCCTCACAATCAGTTTATGCAGAAACAGTTAATAAAAGCTTATGTTTATATTCTGCTGATACCACCAATACATGTCTTGCATAATTGAAAATCTTATTGCTTCATCTCTACATAGTGAAGTGAAATTTGGTAATTTTAATTAGAAAGTTCAGCAAGCTAAACCCTCCATGGTTGCAGAATTTTTTTCTTTTCTTTTTTTTTACAAAGTTATGAATTTTAACAAGACTCGTGAGGAAGTTTTCACACTTTTTTTTTTAAAGAGAAGCACTAGTCAAAGCACATTTTGTGCTGATATGAGAAAAGGTCTCACGAAACATGCACACTAAACAACTGTTACTACTCGACACAAGAAAAAAAATTTTTAATAAGCAACCTAAATGGTCAGAAGGTAAAAAGAGTTTGATTCTACTTTGAGCTTCTGACGTGTTGGAAGCTAGAGCGCTTCCAAAACTGTGAGAGGGGAAACGTAGTGCTTTATAAAAGTTTCCCATACATGCAAAATGGCATACTGTACTTGTATTTATACACTACCACTCTAAAGTTTGGGATCACTTTCTCCATGGTCATTCCTGATTTTTATTTCTTTCTACACTGAAGGCATCCAAAATATGCAATAATCTACTTTGAACAGTTAATGTTGAGATGTATCTTCTACTCATGATATGTAAAGTCTTCATAACGGCTCTAATCCGAGGTGATGTTAATGGGTTATTTCTGAGGCTGGTGACTCTAAATAAACGTTACCTCTACAGGAGAGGTAAGTTTTGGTTAAGCACTGCCAGTTATTTTTACATAATTACCATAATTACATGTGTGTTATTTCATAATTTTGAAATCCCCAGTACTGTTAGAAAATAAATCACTAAACAAAAACAAAGAAATTTGCAAATTGTCCCAAACTTTTACACGGTAGTGTATGTAATCATAACTTCCTGCCATGTATCTGAATGACCCAAAATTACCAACCTATAGTTATAGAATGATTCAGAAAGTCCTTTAAATATTACAGGAATCTGAAGAACGTTTTGCAAGCATGCATCGAAAAATGCGACAGTTTACAGATTGATTAGTCATGACTGGTGACCAGCTTATCTTACCCCAACTAACTAACTATCTATCTATATAGCCAATTTGCTTATGCCAACAGTGCTTTCCCCAAGCAGCCGTTTAAAAAAGATGAAGTAATGTCTTACAGAAAACACATGATAGTTTTTACACCCTCATAATTTTTTGTCTGTTTGTTTGTTCGTTTTATTTTACAAAAGCTCCATCCAGTAATCCAGAGCACTTTTTATTTTGATATTTGTTTAGGTGAGAAAAAGTCCTGTAACCTTGTGCAATGGAGAAAATGTAGGCTATATGTTACTTAAATCATCCATATACATTCATTTATTCCATTAAAAAAAGTTACAAAAATGTCTGTGTCAGTTATAGTTCTTAAAAAGAAAACTGAAACTTGATAAAAACAAAAATCATCCAATGAAATTGCATCTGGTATATTTCTATTTTTCTAGGATTTTTCATCTATTGAAGAGCGAACAATGAATAAACACAGCTGAACTGCATTGTGTTGGGGTTGACAAGGCCGATTGTTTATTTTGATTGATTAAAAGGGGTTGATTCATTTTCTACAGCAGCAGCTGTGCTTGTAGTTCCAGGAGCATGTACAGGTTTTTTGGGGAATCTTTCAGTAAAGACACATCTATTTAGCATTTATCAAAGAAGTCTACAGTGTTAGCTTTGCATTTGACTGTTACAAAGCACTGTGACATTCTGACTTGAGAATATCTTAAAGATAGACGACTCCCTACAGTAATTTCTGTGCAACATGACACGCTTATTAACTCCAAAAGACAGAGAGAGCAGACAGACTAGTGAGGGACTGGCTGTTTATACTGTAGATGCTATGACAGAAATGATGACAGAAATGTACACACTTTCAAGGATATTCCACAACATAAGAAAATTAGTATGGAAGATAATTCTGATTATTCATGTAAAAAAATCTACAAGTCTATAAAGAAAGACATACGTTCACCACCACTGTCAACAATTGAAAGGAAAGAATAAATATTTTAGGAAATATAGGAAATGACCAGAAACATAATTCCACTCTGCCATACAGTGGTATCGGTGCAGAAGTATTGGAACAATTTTACAAGTACTAAAAGAAAGAAGTCGGTGTATCCCTACTCGCGCTGTATTTTTTTGGCTTTATCAAAAAAGTCACAATGCAATTATATTCACAAATAATGTGACTGTGATTTTAACTGTGATATTTAAGTATTAAATGTATTCTTTTGTATTCATCTAGACTATTTATCAAAGCTAACACCAAATAACTGAACAAATAACCTCTTTAAGAGGATGTCTGGCAATATTTATTAAGGAACTTAAAAAAAAAAATTAAAAAAAAAGGTAAGAAAATTGTCAAACTCTTCCTATCTGTGTGATTATCATCTGTAATAAATTGAAGGCGTTTGCGATTAAATAGTTGCTCAGGTCCATACTGTGATATAAAAAATGTTTGTGATTAATATGCAGCACTAATCCCTACACATTAGTGTTTATTTTTCTTATTATGTTACTCCTTGCACAGAAAAAAAAAGGTTGACAACTGAAACGCAGTGTGTTCCTTTACAGTACTGCAACGAATAATAAACCAAGACTACATTTAAAAAAATAATAATAAATAAACTCCTTAGGAGTTGTTCCATACATGCAGATATTATTATGCAGAAATACATACATTGCAGAAATATTTCTGCAAACCGAAGCAGCCTCTAAAACCAGTGTTATAACAGTGTTGTTAATATTTGGCATGTGGTGCGCTGGTTAGAACAAAGACTGCTTTGTCTCGAGCATATCTGTCTCACTGAAAGTTCAGAGTGGTCCAGACTGGCTGCCTTTTTCATGAGAGGATGCCGAACACAGGGAGCATTCACAGCACCGAGGTAGTGTTAGCTGCTGACCATGCTGGACAGCCGGAAAGTGTTGCTATCTCAGTGCAGCCAGGCGTGACGCTAAGCGTGCGGTCTGTTCTCTCGGTGACCAAGCAGGCTGAGAACCTGCCTGCCGTGTCACTCCTTCTTGCAGTTTTCTGTTCCTCTAGCACACAGGCAGCTGCAGCCCATAACAAATCATTGGACTGCTTCATGGTTACACAGAAGGACAGCTGATAGACAAGACACGGGTTAACAGGTGTCTTGCAAATTTGTAAAATCCCACATTATTGGGGAAAACTAAAATGCCTTATCTCACACTAACAGATTTACATCAAGAACGCATGCAGTATAAATTCTGCCAGTCATCTAATATCTACACATTTCAATATAAAGAAGCAACTATATAGCCTTTTTAAAAACAGGTTTTAATCAATGATTTAGGTATTATACCATAATGATTGTAATTTAAGCATGCTGCTGGAGGATCCCCCACTTCATTATTTTCTTTCAGCTAAGAATGAGATGGTGAAATGAACACACGGCTGTAAACTACAATGGACATGTACACTAAGTGGTGGAAAGTTTGTGGACACATGACCATCATCATACACAATTGTGTTGTTTTAATATCTCATTCCAGATTTACTCCCCTCTTCTAAGAGGCCTTTCACTAATTTTTGGAGCATAGCTGTGGAGATTTGTGCTCATTCAGCTAAATTCTCTCAGCTATTCTTCCTAAAGGTTGAGTGGGGTTGAGGTCATCATTCTGTGTAGGCCCTTTGAGATCTACCACTCCAACTATGCCTAATATTATTGACACTCTCGCTTACTTTCCTGCTTCATCAGCTCTGGATTTGTAGGTCAGTGGATGAGATTGGCACGTGCTACACACACGCAGAGATTTCGAAGAAGACCGACAGAACTGATGACGCTGCACCTAAACAGCAATCTACTGTACTTCTGTTCTCAGGTACATTTGCTTCCATGATTAATTCAATCTTTGCCTGAGTATGCTGTATTGTTCCCAAGACTGGTTCCTCTCAAGATTTCTTCCTATTGTCTTTTCAGGGAGTTTTCCTTTCCACCCTAGGCTTGCTCATCAGGGACAAACTGATCGTTTTGATTTATACATCTTTTTTCACACTTTTTCATATGCGTTCCCTAATGTCCTTTTGATTCTGTAAAGCTGTTTTGCGACTGTTTCAATTGAAGTGAACTGAAGTAGTGGCAACCCGACACAGCATGGCTCACATGTCAAGAAGAAATAGAGTGCTATACAATAACATATCCATCCATCTAGGAATCTCTGCAGTCTATCTAGGACTTGTGACCATTGTATTTATTCCTTATTTACACGACCACGGTAGAACCTCTGGTCCACATTCACACACTACGGGCAATTTAGGAACGCCAATTTGCTTAATCTGCCTGTCTTTGGACTGTGGGAGAAAACTGGAGAACCCTAAGGAAACCCACCAAGCACGCGGAGAACATGCAAACTCCATGCACACAGACCCCTGGCGGGAATCAAACCCCAGACCCTCGAGGTGCGAAGCCACAATGCTAACCTCTAAGCCATCATGCCTCCACTGTACAGAACTGTCTATGTGTAAACACCGTGTGGGTCACGTGACGTTTAAAAGCATATCTATAAATATAAACTCGAATGCAGTACCGAGTCAGCACACCAGGCTAATAAATCTGATAAACAGCATCATTATCGCATCGGTGCATCTCTAAAAACAAAACACTTGCACGTATGGAGATGGAGATGAGCCGTTTAACTTTTATAAACGTGGTCCAACATTTCGACAAGCTGAAGTTTGGAGACTGTAACAGCGTTATGTGTTTATCCTGTTGCACAAAACCATTTTTCACAATTTGTTGAAGAAAAAAACAACAGTTTTCAGACTTAAAGTTTTTGTTTGTACCTCATTGAATCCCTCCTGCAGCACATCGAGTAAATTTCCTTTGGATAACGATGCGATCATTCTTCTGCCTTCTCACACCGGGAGGAGAGGAGAGGAGACGAGAAGGAGGACGAGTCCCGCTAGTTCTGTTACTCACTGGCTCGTATTAACCGCGCATTGCTGCTAATCACTGGGGCAAACAAAGAAACTGTACAAACACCAGCTAAAGCTCGTGCGATGGCCATATGTGCACGCACACACGCACAAACCATTAGCTCGCGCACAGAAACAGGATCCGAGGTAGCCCGAGCTAGCGAGGACGAAACGCGCATGCGCACAACGCGAACGCGCAGCTGTCGTCCAGGTTACAGTAGCTCGGTTAAACTGAAGGCCGGAAATTTGGAAACATACGGCACATTACCTCAGAGATTAGCCTGCAGAACACATGGTGCTAAAGTGATATCCACGACATAATCAGCAATCGATAATACCTCATTTAAGGAGAATTAAAAACTTTAAGAAAACTGCTAAACACTAGCGGGAAAGGTAGCACAAAGGTTGTTTTCTAGGCACGTGAATCACCAGTCACCTTCCAATACGATTATATTATCACGATACCTCGGTGCCGATTCGATTTAAATAGCTATTTTATAAGTATCCCGACTCGATATTACATTTTTCCTTGTAATATGTACAATTATAAACCTATAAAGAAAAAATAAATATAGCACATTCCTTATAACATCAGTTTTCTCACCTAAAAACCAAGTCTCAGCATTTAAACAATACAAACTAATTTCAAAGTGTGAATAGTTAGTGGAATAGTACAACACCTGTAGAATTAAAAATAAACAGCTATGTTTTACCTCCTCAAATGTCTCAGAATTCTCAAAACTCAACGTGACAGTGAGCATGCGGGTTAAGTGGCTACGAGCAAGCGGGTCTGTGCAGCTTCTAACACAGGCACAGTGAGCTTCTAAGACACAGGATTTTCCGACAAATTGGCACTAATGTTGTTTTGAGACTGGTGTAAGTGTGATTCTGGAGTCAGTTTGGCGATACATGAATTGCCACACAAAAGAATCGCGATTCATAACTGAATAGATTTTTCTTCATCTCCATTGTTTGCCCTCATGTGTGTGGTGATTTGGAAAAAATAAAAAAATTTTAAAAACCATCACAGTAAAATATTTGTATATCATACATTTACTACATCCCATTCTAGAAACTACACGCTTTCCTTTGGTTTTGCATGTTTCACATAAGTTCAGTTCTTGCTTCTTCCTTTTTTTTAAAGTCTGGTGGACCTTCAAGAGGAAAACTTACTCACTCATTTTCTATACTGCTCTAGAGCCTATCCCAGGGACCTTGGGGAACAAGGTGGCATAAACCCAGGATACCCAGGTGGCCAAACTGTCATAGAGCTCAAGCACACACACTTACACACTATGGGCAAAGGAACCAGAGCACCCAAAGGAAACCAAACATGAGGAGAACATGCAAACATACACACACACAGACCCGAAGGTGGGACTCAAACCCTTGATCCTGGAGGTGAGAGGCCACAGTGCTAACCACTATGCCACGGTCCTGCCCAATAAGAAAACAGTATTTAAAAATCTAAATTAAACTTCACTCGGACAACTGCGTGAAAATCACCAAGGGTCTAAGAATACATTGTGATACATAGTTCATGACAATACAAAAATCTGTCCATCAATCACACTTGCTCACTCTGTCTCACTCTATACAGTACCTCTTATGCTGTAGCAGGGCCTGGAGTCCTTCCAAGAGGACTCAGGGCACTAGGTAGGGTACACCGTGGACAGGTAGACAATACATCATAGGGCACCATAAACGCACACGCTGACACACTTCAGCCAATTTGGAAACAAGAATTAGCATAATCTTTGGACTGTGGGAGGAAACAGGAGTACCCGGAGGAAACCCACCAAGCTTTGGAGCCCTATTTCTTCAGTGGAGCTCATCAAACCAAGATCAAGTCCCTGTATCAGACACTGTGTTAATTTCATAAAATTTTTTGTAAAAAAATATATATAAATGTACTCATATACAGTATATATTTTTAGATATTGTGAAGCTGTAGCAGACTATTGTACAATATTAAAAGTCTGTTCATAGCAATCACTTTTAAGTTTACACAATTTTTTTTTTGTGAAAATAAAAACATTGTTTTGCATTGGTAATGATTCATTATCATAATAATATATTATTATATATTTTTTAAAAGTCTTTTCAGTTACTTAATTAAAATTTTATTCAAATATTAAGAAAATAGCTAATCGAAATTGTGAAGTCAGTATCAAAACCCAAATTAAATCATGACCAAGACACTCAAATCTGATTTACCAAAAAGAAAAAAGTTTTAATCCTCAAATCTGACTGGTCATAAGGTGCGCACTTTTTTAACAGCACTGTTTGGAAAGTACTGTAGTTTTCGCTGTAACATGAAAAATAGAATAATAATGACGTCTTTGTTTCTACAGCAACTGCTCATACACAAGGACAAACAGGTATCATTTCTTGGTAAAATGACAAGCTGCATTTTTCGAGAGATGAGAGAAAAAGGGAGAGGGAATGCCATTCAATGAAGAAAAAAAAGAGTGAGTCTGGTGAATAACCACAGTTTTAATGAGTAACTAATTTGTCTTTTAGACGTTCCACAACATTAAGTCTTACTCTAAACTGTTTAAATACAAACATTACATACATTAATATATTAAAGTGTAATCTTTGGCAAATCTCTGTGATATATGTGCAACAACACCAGATCTAAACAGGTGAAGGAATGACTTTTTATAGCTCCTATAGCATAAATAATAATAGAAACTTACTTGCTTTACAAACGTGTCACTACAGAAAATGACAGGCTGCGTCTTGTTGAGACTGCACCGCACCGCACTGTTGATTAATTTCCTTTAACAGACGCCTCATCATACTGATTCTTTACTTCATTCAATAGAACTTTATCTGCCCAAATAACTTTTTTTTATTTCCCTCTTACATAATCACAGGAAGTGTTCTCACGGTGAATGTGACCAAATCATAGGGCAGCTCAAGGCGATGCTGTTTAACAGCACACAACAATACCGATTACTAAACAGTGCTCAGTTCTCTCCACGGGTTTGTTGTGTACAACTCTCCACTAGACCACATCCTTCCTGCCAGCATTATACTTCCTGATTCAGGCAGTAACCCAAGTAATACATATGTTGAGTAAGTCAGAAGCATTGAAAACAGAAATGTAGTTATTAATGCATGTGTTTCTGCTTTAAATAATGCAGCTGTGATCAGTTCAATCAGAGACTAACATACCAGTTCTTAAAAACAAAAGGATTAATCGAACTGCTCAAACCCTCTAGTGATGTTACCCACTGTTACTCACTTCACTGATTTAATTCTTATTTGCAAATTATGCTTTAAGATATATTCTGTATCTCTGGCTTAGGTACATACACTCTGCCTACTCTAAAACCCATGAAGGCTTATATAAAAAGGGAATCTTTCTGAATAAACATGTTACATTACTGACCGTACAATTACAAGGGTCATTCAAGTCAAACCGGGACTTTTGCTGAGCAGAATGACAGAACAGTTATGCAAATAAAAACTACCTTTATTTTTCTATATAATCCCCTGCTACACTAATGCCATCAAGGTAGAATGTTTTCTCAGTACGCTGGAGTCATGATTGGACTGCCTGCTTCATGTCTGAAACACTGACCTTCCTTTAATTTTGACTCCCTTTAATGGCTGAAACATATGGATATGGATTAGACTGAGTTCAGGACTGTATGGGGATGTGGCAATATCTCCCAGCTACGTTCCTGTACTGTGCAAGTGGTGTTCACTGATTGCATGTACAGTTCCCAGAGATCAATGCGTCTCTTTCGCAAGTTGGCAACAAGTTATATGTAATTTTTCGAGGATAAGAAACGGCTGCAGTGTGATGCGAGCCACCTCAGTCTGATCGTCATTCAGGGACGTACGGCCTTATTTAAAACGTTTGCTTCATTTAACTGTTTTACTGTGGTTAAGATCCTCATCACTGTGATGTGCTTGAAGCCTTCTGTAAATGTCAATCGTTTTATGGCTTCATTCACGAGCATATAATATTCATGAGATTATAACATTATCAGGCAACCTTTAATTTCAATTTAAAGGTCACTGCGTCTTTAACTATTTTATGTAGTTAGAAGTCAGAATTTATGTGAAAGCAGGCAGGAATTAACAACAACAAAAAAACATAATGTACCTGCATAATAGTGCAAATGGGCAAAGGAGGTTCACAGCCAAAAGCAATTTAGTGTCACCAAGCCCATATTGGGGAGGCTGGAGAAAACCGGAGACTAAAATGTGTTCAGCATTGAACCGGGGAACCTTTGAGCTGTGAGGCGGTAACATAACATCCTGCACTAATGTGCTGCACAATGAACTGCACAAAATCAATGAGAAATTATTTCCTATTCTATCAAAATACTGTTTACATAAAGCAAAGCTGCTGGAGATGTGTCTTTGTTCTTATAGGTTGGATGTTCATGGAGTTCGGAGCTTTATATCTGAGCAGGTGTTTTACTGAAGTTACCATACCAAATTGTATTGCTTAAAATTATTCATTCTCAATAAGTGGAACAGAAAATCTTTCACACCATCATCTGAGGGAGTCCAAGGAAGGAAAAATGGCCATGATTTGTTCATTGTGTCCAAAAAAAAAGAAACAATTCACAATTCAAATATACTGCTGTACAGGGTCGCGGTGGGCCTGGAGCCTATTCCAGGAGACTTAAGGCTCAAGACAGGGTAAACTCTGGACGGATACCAATCAATCACACACATACACATACTACGGGCAATTTGAGAATGCCAATTAGACTAATCTGCATGTCTTTGGACTGTGGGAGGAAACCAGAATACCCAGAGGAAACCAAGCAAATTCAGGGGGAACATACAAACCCAGACACAAGACCCAAGGCTAGCTAGACTCGAGCCCTCGACCCTGGAGGTGCAAGGCGACACTGCTAACCTCTAATTTACAATTCAGGTTTGTAATAATGCCATATTTACACATCACATCTAGAGAAGAATTAAGATCTCAAGCAGCTGAATGACAGAACAATATAATTTCCTCAATTAATTAATATTACTTTTTTTTTTTTTTTAAAGAAAAAATTGTAAACCATACAGTATAAGACATTAAACAGACTTACAGATCCTTCTACAGCTGAGGAGCGAGGCATCTTTATGACCTGAAAAAGAATAATCGATTGGGAATAAAATAACCAATTCACACTTGTTTACACATTACTCAGTTAACTAGTGCTGCCTGAATGAACAAGCTAGTTAACCAGCTAACTAACAGTTTAAGTAAATCTTTAACAAGTTTTTTTTTTTTTCAAGTATTTTTTTTTCCAAGTTTTTTTTTTTTTTTTTTTTCTGCTATGAGCATCGTACAGTCTGGTTCATCCGGATAACATTTTAAACAAGTTAAATACAAATAAATAAATACATACATACATAACTGTATCCTGAGCTAACAGTGCTAGCTAGCTCATATAATGTAGCTAGGTTGCTAATAAAACATCTGAACTAACCTGCTGTTAAAAGTATCTCCTCGCAACGCAGTTTGACTTCATTTAAGAATGATATTCTCTCTCTCTCTCTCTTATCGAGTTTCTCTGACTCTTTGAGATCTATGAAACAGTATCGCTAATAAACATTATCGTTCACAAATTAAGCCTGCGTTTTCCCAAAAACAAATCTCAGCCACATTCTCCCAGTGGTTTCTATGGTTACCAGAAACAATACCATGTGGGTCTCGCTGCTAGTCATAAAATAGCATTATATAAGCGGAATTATTATTATGATTTTATTATTATTAGTCAGTTTTAATGTTATTGAAAATCAACGTAGTCGAACGAAAAAACATTCTAAAGTTACGTGAAACGGGATTTGTAAATATCTGCCATTGCAAACAGGTGCTCGCTCTCCCAGACCGCATACTACAGCACTAACAAGTATGCCAAGTGCAGTGCCTTAAGGTTACATTAGTACTATTTTGGCGTACTTTTTAATACGCTAGTATGAACATGTGCTCTTTGTCTCCCCCTGTTGGAAATTTTAAAAAAAATTTCCCACCACACATTTGTGAATACATTGATGTAACTAAATTAACAAATTTTACTCAATGATACAACCTGTATACCTGTTTATGATTGTGTTGTGAAAAATATTTTATTTAAATAAATAATTCAAAATATTTACCTGTATATTAATTTCTATTAATATACAAGGGCAGACACAGTTTGTCTGAGGGGCAAGAGTGAAAAAATAACAATCTCACCTTTTACTAAAGAATATCTTTTCAACCCTACCGTCGAACCAGTCGGTGACCAGTTCATTTTAAAAAATGAGGCTTGGTACAGTATATGGAATATGCCTGCACCAACAAGGAAGAAAAACTCCACTGATGTGATAACATGGATATTCAGTACATTCAGGTCATCAGCTAACTTAATTTTATTACCACAAACTAGTACAAAAATGAGTCTAGACCTGACCAACTGAAGCAACACCAGATCATGACACTGCCTCCAGATGCTTGTACAGTCACCACTATGCATAAGGGGTGTATCGCTTCATGTGCTTCCCTTATTACCTTATTACACGCCATTGCTCAACCAATCTGGACTCATAAGACCTCATGACCTTTTTGCATTACTCCAAAGTCCAGTCTTTATGATCCCTATCAAATTGAAGACTTTTTCTGATTAGTCTCACTAACAAGTGGTTTTCTTATGGCCACACAGCTGTTTAGTCTCATCACATCACACTGTGAGTTCTCATCACATTGTACGTGTATTAAACGTGTATTACTTTCTCTATTAAACATATTTATGGACTTTTTAATGATGATTTTTTTTTATCATGCAACTTCACCAAGTGTTTGAGTGTTAATTTTTTTCCAAACACATTTCTTCATCACTATCCTACCAGGTTTTTGATAATACAGTAATTTGTCTCTTGACTCAAATGTCCACAGTGTACATGCACCTGGAGGGAACTTCACATTTTCTTACATGCAGAGAATGCTACAGAGTATGTGCATAGTGTATATGTAAGTAATGGCTGCCTAGATGGAGATGCAACAACAGACTGAAGGGCACTTCATGGCTTTTTTTCCATCCATTTAAAAGGATCCATTTGGCAATTTTTTTTTTTAATTTGGTAATTCTTTTATCTTAGAGAACATTTCTTCACAAACTCATAAACATCTTAGTGCAACCAAAGCATAAACGTCAGCGACAAGGACACACACACGACAGATGCTCAAGAGGACAGTTTTTAATTCAGAACAGATAAGTTCCTTTATTGATACAAAACTGTCAAACCAAGTATTTGCACAAGAACAACAGTGTATAGTAACAAAATTCTAAAAATATATAATTTCACGTAATTATAAACCCCGGGAGCGTTGTAGCGTGTAGAATAAATTCAGCATTCAGCACATTCGCCTCACTGCTTAGTCAGTTCAAGACAACACTGTCAAATTTACATGCGAATTATATGATAAATGTAAAGCAAGACATCCAAGACAGTTGAAATTGTGTTTGTGGAAATAATCTCACAGTATTTTTTAAGACACAAGAACACACAGACACATAAAAAATAAAATGCATAATCAAAATTGAACATATTCAAGCATATTCAGCAGACCGATTCTAGGTACTGGTCACATGTCATTTTTCAGTAAAAGGATAGCTCTTACTTTTTTTTTTTAATGCTCATGATGATTAGATTAGTCAGGATACACATCATTTTTTTGTTCTTCTTATTTTCTACATAGATATATTGTAGTCTTTGACAACAAGTATTTCCGAATACTGCGCCACGATTGTGTCATTTCCGATATACTAAAACATTTTACGTATACGTTTTGTCACTTAATTTGATTCAGTTCACATTCATATTAACAATACTGACAAGGTTTCTAGTTCGAAAGAACAATTCGGCACATAAATACTTTTCGGGCATCTAGTTCACTTTTTCAAAATGACATCATCGATGTAAGTGCCTAATACATTACACACCTTTTTTAAAATCGAATCAGTAGTGAATTTCACTATTACTGGTTACACACACAAGCTGACCTTCCAGTAGTAGATTACGTAGCGGTCACTAGTGATGGTATTAAACACTGCCACTTATTCTCACATTTACTCATTGATCGCTAATGGATGAATCATCCAAGTCTCTGACTTCACCTGATTATACGCATCAATGCAATAGTGATCGATTTAACTACAAGACCCGAGGCCCAGTCATGCCGTACTCTCTTCTGATGACACATGACGTGGCAATAAAACTGACTTGAAAAATCCATCAACAAAATATCTAATAAAAGTGACATGAATGTGTTGTCATCACCCAAATTGGGAGGCAACAGGAATTTCACCAGTTTCACACCTAAGTATCAGCCCAAACCCAAAGCATCTCCACTTGTTAATGTTCATGCCTCATATACTATTAATTACTTTCAAATGCAAAATACAAGAGTGAGTCAAAAATTATCCCAGCTTCGGTTGTAGAATTTATTCCAATACAATTAGAAAAGACAAATCCACGATTTTTCGGCTTTACAATTCACTTTGTCCATCTGTCAACAAGCTTTCGTATTCCTTCATTGAAAAATGTTTTAGGTTGAGCGGCGAGCCATGAATGCACCGCTGTCTTCACTTCTTCATCAGAAGTGACTCTTCGTCCTTGTAGGGTTGCTCTCAGAGGACCAAACAGGTCTGATTAGCGAGGATGCAATATTGTCATCTGACGTGGACGAGCGTCCGGCTCCTTCTTAATGGCTAACATCTTGTGTGACTTTCTTTACACAACAAAACACTTTTCACTTTTCTTTTTTTCACTCTTCTTTTGTGTAAACCGCAAGTCGGGCAGCCAATTTTATTCGCACCGTAATGACGAATGAACTGATGTAACACATTCACACCTGCACACCAGCAGAAAGAAGCCTTGAACGGAAAGTGCTGATCAAACAGTGGAACCAACAGAAGTTTTAATATAACCGGCGTGCAGATAATTTTTGTCTCACCCTCATAGTCATCATCATTCATGTGATCACTCGGCAGCCATTTCATTGAACATATATGCATTTGTTTAATCAGCCGATCATGTGGCAGTAGCGTAATACATCATCTATCATGCAGATACAAGTGAGGAGCTTCAGTTAATTTTCACATCAAGAATCAGAATAGAAAAATTGGTGCTGATAGGCTGGTTCGAGTACTTTAGAAACTGCCGATGTCCCAGGATTTTTAAAGGTGGTATAAAAAAAAATCTAATAAGTAAATAAATAAATAAAACGACCGGTAAGGGGCAGCTCTGCGGGAAGAAATGCGCTGTTGATGAAAGAGATCAGAGGAAAATAGCTCAAGTGGTTTTAACTAACAAAAAGGCTTTGGTTACATAAATAAGCACTCTTATTAAATAGTAAACCATGCTGAGCAGAAAAGCATCTCAGAATACACAACGTGTCAAACGTTGAGGTGATTTGTTAACAACAGCATTGCACCTTCTTCAAAACTGGCCAGTTGAACATTAGAAAGTAAAAGGTCTGATTTGTTTTCAGTCCAGTTCATTGTCCAGTTTGGTTGAGCCGCACACACTGTTGCCCCAGACTCCTCTCCTTGGTTGAGCGGAGTGGAGCGGATGTGGTTTTCTGCTGTTGTAGCCTATAGCCTCTGTTGTGCTTTCGGAGATGCTTTTCTGCTTATCACGGCGGCTTATGATCGCTTTCACCAACAGTGTTTCTGCCTAAACAACTGGCCCTCGTTGGATGTTTTTTAGCACCGTACTGTGTGAACTTTGGAAACTGTTGTGTGTGAAACTTCCAGGAGATCAGCAGTTTCTCAAACCATCCCACTCGGCACCAACACCCACAGCATTGGTAAAGTCCCTGTTTAGTCCCCATTCTGATGTTTGAGTCTCTTGACCTATATGATATAGGCTATAGTAAGGTTTAATATTACAGCTTTATCAATTCAGCTTGGAATCAGATAATTATTGTTAAATAAGTCCACAAAGCTGATTTGATGGTATCATACCTTACCATAGCATATCATATACTGTAGATTGAGGTCAAGAGACTTGAGCATCAGAATGGGGACTAATTTATCAATGCTATGTTAAGGTATGATATGACAGCTTTATCAATTCAGGCTGTAATCAGATCGGGATCATTAAAATGTCCACAACGCTTCAAAATTTAATCTTTAATGCAATATTCTCATTTTTCTCCATGTAAACAGAATGAAAATTTATTATTCAATATGTGAAGGGTTTTCCCAGGCCGCCAGAATTTTTCTCATTAGATCATATGGGACGATTTATCCTTTGTGATCATGATCAAGATCCAATGTTTCAGCACAATATTGGTCTGATACTCAGTGTTGGATCGGTGCATCCCTATTCATCACCACAAGCTTGGCTTTAATAAGACTATTTGCATATCAGCTTATCAGGGAGAAACACAGAACAATATTCAAAGATGAGATATTTATGTGCATACTACAGATTTATAGCAGTTTGTCAATGGTCTAGATACATCTTTAGATGTGACACGATATATTTAAAGAAAACACTAAATACCATTGCAGATATATTACACATGTAACATAGTATGTTAAAAGTATCCGTTTAACCTTTCTTATAAACAGTGCAGTGTGGCTGGGTGAAAATGCTACTCTGATATTTGATGGTCAAGTCATATACAGTACTGTGCAAAAGTCTTAGGCACAGGCGAATACATTTTGTTGAGTAAGGATGTGTCAAAAAATAAAGAGTAAGGAAAGACCCTTTAGTCTCAGGAATAATTTGTGTTTTATATGCAAATTAGCTGCGTTTTACTGAGCATCATGCAGAAGCACCCACAGTTCTTCTCAGGACTTTGTCTGTTGCACCTGTTTTTTGGGGTTTGTTTGCATGCAAAACCGGGCAGCTTCCATTTAGCTTTTTTTTTTTTTGTCTAAAAAGAACGTCGCTTACATAATATTAGAGATGATAATCAGCAGTCCGCTCCTGATACGATCTCATCAGGATAGTTTTTAAAGTGCCCCTATTATGCCATTTTAAAGGTTGCTAATATTGCTTAATGAGTCTCTTAAAACAGGTTTACATGAATGCAAGGTCAAAAAACACTTTAGTTTTCTCCAAAAATAGATTTAATTTTACCCCATTTCTAAACCCCTCCTTTCCGTGAGCCCTCACTGCTGTGATTGGTCAGATGGCGCGGTCCTTTATGATTGGTCTACCGC
>JAQQZT010000011.1:8511244-8536482 GCA_030068275.1 Clarias platycephalus
TTATGTTCACATACAGCTACATGACACACTGCATGAAAGATCATATTTGAAAACGCATAATAGGGGCACTTTAAAATTACGATTTTATAAATATCCCAAATTGATATTACACTCCCCCTCCCAATTTTCTCACAATTTTAAACCTTTTTGAGTCAGTGTGGTGATACGTGAATCTCCACACCCAAACCCCATACAAATATTGGCATACAAATATTTTTCTGTAACATTTAATTTGGTGAGGGAATACTGATGTTTGAAAATCAGAAATGTCAATTTTTTTTTTTAAATCTCTAACAAATTTTGTACGAAAAACACAGGGTGCCTAAGACTTTTACATGCCATCACCTGTGTTTCTTTTGTACCTCTACTATGTATTTTTATCCGTGTGGAGTAGCTTTCAGAGTAAAAGTATATTTAAAGGTCCGTTAGTGGTCCTCAAGGTCAATTTTTGTACCTCGGATGATATCTCACCCACTGTAAACGCTAGATTTACATTTTCAGGTACATGTCCCCTTCATGGTACAATCCCAGAGACAAGGAAAAGTACAGTTTGGTTCCTCTGTTTCTGAATATGAAATTTCCCTGCATATTGAAAATGATATGATTCATTCATAATCACGTTTTTTTCACTCTAAATAGACAGAAGATGGCTATGCCTAAATCCTACAGCGGAACTAAATATGGCATACGCTACTACATTAGATTCTGGCTCGATGATTGGCCCAGAAGAGCTGCTAAAGTACATTCATTATAATAATAATAATAATAATAATAATAATAAAAAACACTACAGTTAGTATTACCTAATGAAAATGTTGTGTAGTAATTGATTAACTGAAAAGTCAGAAGGTAAGGAAACAGCTTATTTACAATTATAGCTATAAATACATTTTACTGGAGTCTCAGAAGATGTTGCATTGGTGTTACACCAGGGTTCCCAAAGTGGGATCTAGGGACCTCTAGGGGGTTTGTAAAGCATAGACAGGGGAACCTGCGAATAATCCGTCAAAACACTTTTAATTAAAAATGTTTTTTGACTGTTCAGGAATAAAAAGCACTACATTTCCAATAAACAGCCAAAATGTTTGAACAAAGAGACTTGAAGATTTGAATAAAAACACAGATATAAATAAACCTGAACTGAAGCAGGTCATAGAATTTCTTTTATTTATCATTTTTTTCTTTTTGGAATTAGATTTTCCATCTAAAGTGGTCCCTGGTTTGGAGATTGAGAACCCCTGTGTTAACGTACCTACGAGTGTGTTAAAAAGCTCTCCGGTGTAGAGCACTAAGTGGACGCGTGGGCAGTAATAAGAGCACCATGTGACTAAACACAGACCAAGGCTAGTGTTACAGCTGCACGCATCTGAAGGAAGACCATGGAACCATCCAGAAACCACCAGCTCAGCACAACGGTCTACTGTGCATAAGAAATAAGATGAGGTGACGAGGTTGTAAAGCTGTACCTTCGCCACACTGTGAACGTCTTGCAAATGCATCGCGGAGATTTAGTGTACAGGAAATCAAAAATGTAAAAAAAAAGAGAGATGTAGAGTTGTTTTCTCGTCAAAAGTTACCATACACGGACGCAATCGCGAAACCGTGATTCACGGTTTTTGGTGATGTTGTGTGCATGCTTCCTTCTATCACATTTTATGGATTTATTAATGCATCTAATAGAATTTTCCTGAACCAAAGTAACAAGTGATTCATGAGAATAGTAAAAAAAAAAATTGTGAGTACCCAAATTGCGATTTATTATTGCTACATGAATATTGTAAAGACACAAATTAGTTCCTAAAAGCAATTTAAGGACCCATAATTATATTTGATTCATCTATTGATCTTCATGTCTTTGTCAGAGTCACTGTGAACCCAAAGCTAATATTTATATTCCATTGTGCCACTTACTGTATGTATGATGAATTTTGACATAAAAAAAAACAACTCCGCATATAAGGCCCATGAGATCGGATTTCTAAAGCAAAGAAGTGAAAGTAGCACCTGATTATAGACATGCACATGCAGCCTACACACGAGCTGAAAACGTTTTCTCCTCACTATAGCGGTCGGAAACACTCCCAAGCTCCGAAAACACAGTGTATTAAACAAAGTCATCTATTAATGGCATGAGAAAAGATGCAGTTACCACAATGAACCATAACCAAAGTAAGGAATAAAACACTTGGAGGTATGCTGTTACAGAAATGAATCAACAGAGTACTTAATTCCTCTTATACCACAGCAATACTACATCCGCAAAATTATCGCTTTATAGAGCAGCTATAAAGGGTGTGTTCCCTCACCCGTTTCTTGTTTCCTTTTCTTGAAGTTTATAAGTAAGAAAGAAATGCAGCTTGAAATGGAGAAAAAGATGACATGGAAAAATCTACTGAAACTGCTCAGTAGTTCCCTTCCATAAATGCTAAATATCTTGAAAAATCTCACATTTTTCTTTGCCAGTTATTATTCTTAGATTACACCGTTGCCAGATTGCTATTATTCCTAGATTACCTTCTGACCAATCAGAGCAATGCTGTGGTATAAATTTTCCGTTTTTACAAGCAGCACCCATGTGTGATAAAGACACATGGAGATAAGACAACAAAGGCTTAATAATGTGCAGTGATGAGAAAACAAACAAAACAAAAAATATACTATAACTCCACACACTCAGCGTGTACACATGCTAGAAAGCAGCTTAGATGGTGACTATGTAAATCGCCTAAGGCTCTGTTTCTGCGAAAGAGATAAACCCTAACCCTAGCAATGCTTTGCTATGATAGCTAGCTAACCGTACAGACTACAACAGCAGACGTAATGTCGCTAGATAAGGTGAGCTTGCTTGCTCTTACCTAGCTTGATAGATTTTATGATATGTTATTGTATGATCAGTTTCTGAAAATTAGCTAGAGAGCTAGCTAGCCATCAAATGTGTCCATTCACAGTCAACCACCATAGCAGATTGTGGAAAAGGATACAAAGAAAGAAAAGTCTCGGAGGAACCGATAACGGAGCGGTGACTGAGCCTCGCGTCTCTCAGGACCTCCGTACAGGAACGGTACGTGGAATGTGTGTGGATATTAAAGGACTGCGCTCCAGGTACTCGGGCTCTTCGTGGCGCTCCATCAGGATCTGAAGACGTGCACGGCGCGCACCACGTACTGTCTGCAGATGGGACACTCGCTCATGCGCTTGCCGCACTTGCTACAGGTCACCATGTGGCCGCATTCCAGCAGCACACAGTCGATGGGCGAGTCCATGCAGATCTTGCAGAGGTTCTCCTCCTGGCCGCTCGGCTCGGCCGGTTCCGCTACTGACACAGAAACACACATTTTTCCTATGTTATACACGGCCCATTATTTTATTTCTTTATTCAAAAGTAGCCTTGTTGTTAGTTATACATACCTGTGCCCGATTCGTTTTTAGTGTTTGAAACTGCAAATAAACAACAAAATAAGCAACAGGCACGTAAGCAGTTTTTATTCTTTAATTTTATATAGCAATATTTAATTCCCATACCGTTTTTCAAATCTCATTGAGTGATTCAAATTTTTTAAGTCAAAATTTCTTTTGGCAAACGGCAACAAAGTTCATACAGACAAAAAGGGCATGAATAAAACTAAAGCTGAAGCCGCGGCGTGCGATGGATACGAATCCATATGAACCCATGAGTGACTTACCCAGGTTGTGGAGGTCTTTCTGGTCGTTAAACAGACGTGTAACTCTCTCCATCAGCTCCCACTTCTCGCAGCAGCCCTGGTAGTTGACAAAGTTGCGCGCCAGGATTTCCTTCAGCTGTCGCACGGTAAGACCCTCAATGTCGTCAACGCTGCTCAGATCAGACAGAGAGGCCCTGCGACTGTGCACCAGCGTCTCCTCGCTGTCTGTCGACTAACACACGCAAGACCATGTCATGCTACAAAGCGGATTATTGTTTTCTACGAGGGTGAGTCAAAAAGTATCCGAACTCTTTAAATATTACATTTTAGAAAAGGTCCTCGCCTTTCGATAAACTTTGTCCATCTGTCAACAAGCTTTCGTTTCGCACCGCTGTCTTCACTCAGACAGGAATCAGAAATTAATCTTCATCCTTGTAGGGCTGCTTTCATGGGAGGAAATGGGTGGAATTCCGATGGAACAAAATCAGGACTGCAAAGTTTTTGCAGAGTGTCGACAGTGTGCGGACATTCAAGATCACAATGGCCTTGGATAGCAGTCTCAGCTTTTCAATAAGCATCTCACTGTAACGAGCTCTGTTGATTGTTGAACCTTTTTCCAGTTCTGACCCTTGAGAATCCCACAAAACTGTAAGCATCGATTTTCCAGCTGATGGTTGACTTTTGAACTTTTTCTTGGTTGGCGATTGAGGATGTTCCAGTTCCATACGCTCGCAGTTTACTCTCAGACTTGTAGTGATGAATCCATGTCTCGACACCAGTAATGATTGCGACGTTCAGCCTTGAACGAAAATGCTGATAAGACGGTGCGGCCAATACAAGTTTTAATATAACCGGAGAGCTGAGAATTTTTGACTCACCTTCGTATTTTTATATATTATGGAGCGTCCTGTAATTACGGCTGCAGAAAAAAAAGTTTGACTCATTTCTACTTTAGATTTAATTCTGTGGATTTCCTCATATCAAGTAACCTACCCTGTAAACAGATATAATAAATTAGATAATACTTGACAAGATTTTTCACCTCATCGTCGTCATCGTCCTCCTCCTCGTCTTCACCTCCATCCTCCTCCTCGTCCTCGTCCTCCTCCTCCTCCTCTGTGAGAGACTCCGGCTCCTCGGCTGCCTGTGGTGGAGTCGTATCGGACTGCGAGGCGTCTGAGGCGGCTGGCTGAGGGACAGGGTTGCCGCAGCCGTTACTACAGCTGCTACTGCTGCTACTGTTTCTGCTGCTGCTGCTCGGTGTCTTTTGGTCCAGCACCAGTTCCACAAGCTCCTCCTTCTCACGACACATGTGAGTGGGAACGTCATGCAGGTGCAGGTACTCACGCAGCTCCTTCACCTTCAGCCCCATCAGCTGGCTGCGCTCGAACCGAGTCCCGACGAAGCGCAGACACGTCTGGCACAGCGCCGGCCCGAGCTCGGGCTGAACCCAGCATCGGCCGCAGAACTGCTTCTTGCAGTCGACACACACATTCTGTATCAGGAGAACGAGGAATCAGTTAATGTCTGCCGTCATGCTGAGCCGCAAATAACCGTAATCTGATTAGTTGATATCTGACATGCTCTACAGCCACCTGCAACGCAGCAGATTCATCTGAGACCTGATCTGAGGCGTGTCACAATTATTATCATTACACTGGTGCGTTCCAGAGGTGATCATTTAAAGGTTATTTTACAACTGTGCTTTCCAACTGACTGAGAACAATTCAAATCAATCAGCTCACACAAGCGTGTAAAAACGCTGTGAAAAAAAATCTTTCTCACCTGTAATGGGAAAGATTTGTTGTTTCCTTGGATGAGCATTATAACTTCATTGTAAGCGTTGTGAATCTTTACTTTAATATTGTTTTCCACATGAAACAATTTCACTATCTTTGTTCTAATGCTCCACGTCAATGAAATGTCCTTAATTATACTGTAAGATTTATCGCAATTCAAGAATTTAAACGCACCGAGATTAGAACCAAATAAAAACAATTATAATCATACATTATTTATCTGAATAATTAAATATTCAGTATAGCAGACTCTCATGATGGTGAGAAGCGTACGTATGGGCGTGTAGCTCACCCTGCTGGCTGCGTCGACGTGGCCTCCACAGGCCCTGCACAAGTGTTCGGGTGATGCTAGCGCAGGGCTGTAGCCCGAGTTTGTGTAGGCCTGGTGCCATGTGCTGCTGGTTTCTTCCACGGTGGCGGTCGTTTTCCCACACAGAGCCAGTTACATCAACAACAGGCTCTCACGCTGCTTCCTGAGCAATCAGAAAGAAAAAAAAAAGCACACAGCTGGTAGATCTGCTAAATCTGGGTTTAACAACACAACATGGATATTTTCATAAATTTTACCACATGATATTGCAGATTATACAACGGTTAGTTCCGACAGAGTAATCTGATTGGACGAGAGGCGTTCCACGAGTGGTGATTTCTCTCCTCAATAAATGCCTGTACGTTGTTCTGAAATGCCGCGAAAGCACCCCTGTTGTTCTGTTCTCAGCTAACGTGAGCTACAAAGCTAACAAACTTCCAGCATAAGGTTTAATCCAAAATCCCTCTCTAACCTCTGATCAAGAGCCGTGCCTGGTGTGTGGAACAAGGGTCTGTACACACATTACAGCACACTAGTTTTCCATTTTATGTTATTTCGGATGCAACCCTAGAAAAACAGAAGTACCAGCCTAAAAAAGATATGTGTTGGCAAAGCAGAATATCTGGTTAAATACAGAAAAAATATTATAATAATCTGTTGATAAGAAATTATTTTTGTGGGACTGTTGAGTTAAAGCAATATCAGATGATATTCAGTACAACAGCACTCCCTCTTGTGTGATACTGCTTGATTGGTTTACTGACTGACTGTATAAATAGCTTATTGGACATTTTATGAAAATATAATTAAACAGCCTTTTCTCATTTTTGGAACATGTTGATACCTTTAACTTTATACATTACACACTGCAAAAAAAGCATGTTATATTCTGTCACATTTCCTATTTCTCATTTAGTACAAGATACAGTATGTGCCTGTGTTTCTGTGTTCATCCACAAAACACTTTTCAAAATAAACTCAACTTGAACTATTTATACATTTGTCTAAAAGTATATTTTATAAACTTAATATATAAAATTCATAAATTTGATTTAGTAAGAGTAAACTGCCTTTTATTTTGAAGTTATTTGATTGTAGGCTTTTCAGGCTGTTGATGCAATGGCCAGTAATATCAGCCTGAGCTACATCACACGTATCCTCAAGTTAAACTTAATATTATGCTTTAAGATATTTGCATTTATTAAGTCTGGGTTTGTAGTTACTCTATATTTATCTGATTAATTTGATATTGTAGACATGTTTTACAAACCAACCAACAACCTACCAACCAAAACAAATGATAATTAAAAAAAATATTTATAAGCTCAAAATGTACAAATAAAGTACACTTTTGTGAAAATAAATATTTAAAAATAGATTTTTTTTTAAAAACAACAACAACATGGACCAAGTAGTTTTCAAGTAGTTTTACAGGTATATATTATACCTGTAAACCTTGAATAATATTTTTTTATTATTATTAGTAGTAGTAGTAGTAGTAATTAGTACTAATTACTACATAATTAGTATTAATAAGCCATTTGAAAGTGTTATAGATGCATAATAATTAAAGAATTATATAATAATAATAATAACAATAATAATACTGCAAAAATTAGATTTAGAGTTTAGTGTATGTCTATATGTATATACAGGAAAATAATATGATGTATATTATATTAATATAATAATAATAATAATAATAATAATATCATATATGTATAGCAATAAATTTAGTATTTTTTACACACACACACACACACACACAAATGTATACACACTTCAATAGTTTAAATTGAATTGAATTATGGCAGCGATGTGTAGTATTATGTTTCCTCTAAAGATGTCGGTAGTCCTACCACTGTTAAAGTTGTCATGTGACCGTCAGAAGAGACGTATATATTTCCATGTTGAAGTGTGTATACATTTTTGGGCCCTTTTGTATATACACATACCTACCTTTAAATCTTAAATGTTGTACCAGCATCAGTATCAGCAGTAGTGATAGCATTATTATTATTATGATTATTATTATTATGATGATTATTAGATTAGAGATGGTATTGGCAGTAAAACCTTCAGTACCTTGCTGTAGTCTGTACACACCCTGTTCCTTGCTGGTCTTCTTACACTGACATTGCTTGTACCTGTAATTACAGAAACACAATTTAACCCAAAGAAGCCTTATTTTTATTTCAGATAAAAATATCAGTGTTTAGTTTTTACTTTATAAAACAAATAAATAGTTTATTTATTATGACACTGGAAAGTGAAGAACGAGATACAATAATTGTTTAAGGTCAGCTTTTTGATTTTCCTCAGATTTTATTACCAAGAAAAATACTAACACACACACACACACACACACACACAAACACAATAAATAAATAAATAAATAAATAAATAAATTTTAATTATGCACATCTGGACAGATGTGCTGGCTAATTCATTAACTGGTATCAGCATGTGTAATATTTATAGTAATCAATCACGTACGAAAACATGCACAGTAAGAAGTGTAAAAAAAAATGTTTTACGTTCCTACTAAAAATATACATTTCTATATAGTTTAATAAAGAATAGAAATAAAAATATACGCAGAGAATATCCCATTGAATAATTAGCAGACTGTATCCTAAATATCCACACAGTCCCTACATCAATGCACTACAAAGGGAATAAACCAATGGCGTTTTCACCCTACCTAGTGCCTTACATATCCGGCAGTAAGGGATTCGGAACTCGGCCTGGGTAATGCACCAAGTCAGCCGGCTCTGCTACAATGACTGAGCTAGGCTAGGTGATGCTAAGTAAAATACCTTACCGAAAAGACCAGGTGCAAGTCGTTTCATTGACAGTCATCTCGTAAGTCCGTGAACATCATATAAAATATCATTTATTCCCGACTTAAATAGCGACTAAACATAGATGTAATAAAGGAGAGCGCTCGGACAGCCGGTCATATTCTCGCTAAAGACGGTTGATTCGGGATTGATTCGGTTTCTACTGTCCGAGCGGCTCTTTTAATGTCATCTATTTCTAGACGCTTCGATTCCCCTGTATAGCTCGTTTCCAAAGAGTCGAATCATCAAAACGATTCATTACTAGTTCCCGCGACAGAAAACGGGGTTCCATCACATGACCTGTATATGTATGTAATACTGCCACCTGCTGGGCGGATATGAAATAAACAAGGTGATGGAAATCGAGTGAAATACTTAACCCCTTAAGAACCAGTGTTCAGTACAAGTCCATCTATCCATGTAGGATCTCTGCTGCTCAAAAGGGACCTTGGAAGCCACTTGTGATTACCATTATATTTATTCCCATCCGGTCAACATTCACACACGCATTCATACACTACGGGCAATTTGGTAACGGCAATTAGCCTAATCTGCCTGCCTTTGGACTGTTGGAGAAAACCTGAAGGAAACCCACCAAGCATGGGGAAAACAGGAAAAAAGGAATTAAATCCTTGACCCTGGAGGTGCAAGACGACAGTGCTAACCTCTAAGCCAATGTGCCGCCTTAGTACAATTTAGCTGTTTAAATCATGAAGAAGGCTTCATTTAAAGCTTTCCTGTGTAGGCTCACAAGGCTCCAGAATTTAGGTCACAAGGTGAGGTACACCCTGGATGAGGTGCCAGCCTATCGAAGGGAACAAGCACACACACACACACACACACACACACACACATACTATAGGCAACCCAGAAATGTCAATCAGTGGGAGGTAATCAGACTACCTGGGGTAAAACCACAAAGCACAGAAAGAACATTTAGTTTACATACATACACACACACACACACACACACACACAATTAAAATGAGTGTCAGGACACACCCACACAGATGAACATTTTTTGATCTTGTCAGTTTTTTTGTTTGTATATTTCTGAAAAGTCCTCGAACGTAAATATGAAAGTGAATGGCTGCAGGTTGTTTTCCCAGCTTTATTGGGATGTCCATTTCAAATGCCCTTGAATATAGAGTCCTGTTGACGCTTTGGCCAGTTGCAATAATGTTGCTGTTATCCGTTTTATCTGTATCGTCTTTCAATGTGTTGTATAAATTCTGTCAGTTTCTATTATTTAAGACCCTAGGTTTAATTTTGCATTTTTATTTTTCCCTGTATATTTTATATATCAGTAGGACGTAATAAGTATAAAATCTAAGCTTTGTCTTAAAAGAGAAAATAGAGATTGTCACCCTCTTGTGTTTCTACTAATTAGTGTACAGTATTGTGCTTTTGCTATGATTAAATGATAAAGTGTCTACTAATGAGGACAACAGGTCTAAGTTCGACAGAATGAAGTATAAAGTGCAGCGAACTCAAAAAGTGATGTCTCCATATGAGGATGCGGGGACCCAAGAGTTTAAAAGCTAATGATAGTATAGCGCATGTAAGTTGTTAATCTTGTCATAAGATGTGTGTCCTAATTTCAGGACTGCCCAAATTTTAGCAATGTAGTTTTAAGCTTATTATGGAAAAACATTAAAACATTTTTTTTTATTAAACCTGTATTACTTGATTTTACACTTCCAGGCTAAAAAAAAAAAAAAAAAAAAACAGGTTAAATTTCAGACGAGTCAAATTAATGGGCTGCATCAAACAAAGAAAACAGGACTCTTGCCTGTCATGCGGAAGGCCAAGGTTCGGTTCCCAGTAAATGCCCAAACCCCAGCCACTGGATGCAGTGCTGGTCCTACGTAAGCCTGGATAAAATATGAGGGTTGTGTCAGGAAGGGTATCCTGCGTAAAATCTTTGGCAAATTTTTGTGCAGATTGGATGGTCCGCTGTGACTTGACAGGAGCAGCCAAAAGACCAAAAACAACATCAAGCAAAGAAAACAAGATAAGATAGTTCTGAACCGTCAACTTTGTGGAAGAAATGCAGTCTGAAATAAATCTAAAAATTTATACAACTGGTGAAGTTGCATGGTAAAAATTAATAGTTAAAAACTATAGCTTTGTTTAATAATAAAAGTAGGAGCATTTCTACAGTATACACACAATGTTTTGAGAACTGACAAGACTGGGACTAAACATCTTAGTGAGACTAATCAGAGAAAAAACTTCAGTTTTCTAGCGAGCATAAAGATTGGAAAAAGGTCATGTGATCTGATGAATTCAGATCTGACTCTATAATAGAGTGATGTGCACGTCAGGGTAAGAAGGGAAGCTCATGAAGTGATGCACCCGTCATGCATGGTACTCACTGTACAAGCCTCTGGAGGCAGTGTGACGATCCAGGGTTGCTTCAGGTGGTCAGGTTTAGGCTTAACAACGTCCTCTGGCAAAAAAATAAGTCAGCTGATGACCTGAATGTATTGAATGACCAAGTTATCACATCGATGGAGTTTTGTTCCCTGATGGCACAGGCATATTCCAGGACTCAAAATGTAAAAAATGTAAAATAAATAAATAAATGATTCTGGGAGCATGAGGAATAATTTTCACACATGAACTGGCCAACACATTGGGTAAAACAATCAAACCTAAAGCTGACTGAATAAAATCTTTGAGAGTGTGACTTTTTTGGCCAGGCAGTATATTTTTCAACACCGGCAATACTACATTCATTCTATGCAAATTACTATTTCTTACGGTATGTCAAGGTATATGGCTTTTATTGTTACTTCAACAATATAGAAGAAAAAAAAAACAATGTTTGCCCATAATTATATTTAATACATAGAGTGTACAATAAAGTGCTGGTGTGCAAACAGTGTAAGACTATACAATCTCTATGAAAATGACAAAGCAATAGCTACAGTAAATGATGTCAGCCAGTCTCCTGAGCTATATACAGTACTCTCATGTGAGTTAAAGTACAAGAAGAAATTATAATATAATAATAGTAGCAAATGATACAAAATGTAAACATAAGATCCCTTTTTGCAACATTAATCTAGGTGGTCAAATTGGCACAGCATTTTGTCTACAGCAGCAGCTCATGAAAGAAATGTGCACTAAAGAGTTTTATGCAAGAGTGTTTTTCTTCATGTCTGTTAGTGTGCATGTGTGTTTGTTGGTGATGTTAGTCCAGTCCCTAAATACTGAGGTGTCTGATGCCTTGGGGTAAACACTGTTACACAATCTGGCTGTGATGGCTCAAATGCTTCAGTGCATTTTGCCAGATGGCAGGAGAGTGAAGAGTGGGTGTGAGATGTGTGTGGTCATCCACGATGCTGGTGGCTTTGCAAATGCAAAATTGTACAATTCCGAAACCAGGCTGAGATACAGCTGCTCAGTGGTCTCTCTTTAAAATATGGTACAGGTTTCATAGAAAATAGAGAGATTTTCTGGGATTTTTTATTTTTGCTATGGAGCTGGTATTGATACATCCACCAGGTGAACGCCAAGGAATTTATTGCTCTTGACAATCATTGATGATCAGTGGAGAGTGGTCCTTCTGTGCTATCCTGAAGTCAACACCAATCTCTTTAGTTTTTATTAATGTTTAAAGTTGTTGCTTCTACACCAGTCCATTAGCCGCTGCACCTCCACTCTGTATGCTGACTCTGCATTCTTGCTGATGAGACCCACCACGGTCATGCCACGGGCAAACTTGATGACGTGATTAGAGCAGTGCATTGCTGGACAGTCAGAAGTCAGCAGAGTTAACAGTAGAGGACTGAGCACACAACCCTGGGGAACTCCAGTGCTAATTGTGGTGGTGCTGGAGTGTCTGCTCCCAATCTGGACCAGCTGTGGTTTAGCAGTCAGTAAGTCCAGGATCCAGTTGCACTATATTCAATCTACAATCCTAGAAAACACAGAATGTTAATGGAAACCTGATCATCACACTCATATACAGTGTTGGGGGACGTTACTTTATAAAGTAACAAATTCCATCCATCCATCTTCAACCGCTTATCCAATTTAAGTCGGGTCGCAGGGGTAGCAGTTCCAGCAGGGAACCCCAAACTTCCCTTTCCCCAGCTACCTCAGCTAACTCTTACTGGGGAATCCCGGGGCGTTCCCAGGCCAGTGTGGAGATATAATCTCTCCATCTGGTCCTTGGTCTGCCCCGTGGTCTCCTTCTAGCTGGACGTGCCAAGAATACCTCCCTAGGGAGGCGTCCTGGTGACATCTAGATGCCCGAACCACCTCAACTGACTCCTTCTGAGAAAACACATTTTGGCTGCTTGTATTCGCGATCTTGTCCATCACTCATAAACAAGACCCCGAGATACTTAAACTCTTTCACTTGGGGTAACGACTTGCTCCCTACCTGGAGTAGATAAACGATCGGATTCTTCTGAGAACCATGGCCACAGATTTCAAGGTGCTGATCCTCATCCCGAGGGACCCAATCATATGCCTTCTCCAAATCCACAAAACACATGTAGACTGGATGAGCATATTCCCAAGTCCCCTCCAGGATTCCTGCAAGAGTAAAAAGCTGGTCCTTCGACCAGGACAGAATCCACATTGTTCTCTTCAATCTGTGGTTTGATAATCGCCTTCAGCATTTCCGGACGGATCTCGTCAATTCCCCGGGCTTTGCCACTGTGAAGTTGGTTGACTAACTCAGTGACCTCTCCCAGGGAGATCAACGCCGACCCCCCGTCATCCTCTAGCTCTGTCTCTGCAACAGAGGATGAATCAGTTGGGTTCAGGAGTTCCTCAAAGTGCTCTTTCCACCGCCCGATTACCTCCTCAGTCGAGGTCAGCAGTGTCCCATCCTTGCTGTACACAGCTTGGGTGGTTCCCCGTTTCCCCCTCCTGAGGTGCCGGATGGTTTTCCAGAAGTGCCACCCAAAAGTCCTTCTCCATGGATTCTCCGAGCTCCTCCCACACCCTCAGCTTTGCCTCTGCTACCACTGCGGCTGCTGTCCTTCGAGCCCGCCGGTACCTTGCAATTGCTTCTAGAGTCCCCCGGGATTACATATCCCCTTTTTCAGTCGGACAGCTTCCCTAACCACAGGTGTCCACCACGCTGTTCGAGGGTAACCACCCCTTGAGGCACCCAGAACCTTAAGACCACGGCTCACAGCTGCAGCTCCAGCAATGGAAGCTTTGAACATTGACCACTCTGATTCAACGTCCCTAGCTCCTACTGGGATGCTGGAAAAGCTCCGCTGGAGGTGGGAGTTGAAGGCCTCTTGGACAAGGGCCTCCCCTAGACGTTCCCAGTTCACACGCAGTAACCGTTTGGGCTTACCAGGTGTGTCCAGTGGCCTCCCCTGTCACCTGACCCAACTCACCACCAGATGGTGATCAGTTGACAGCTCCACCCCTCTCTTCAGTGTCCAATTTCCATCCTTCCATGCGACGGTCCTTGCATAGTCAAATCGCATAGGTGAGATAGGGGTATAAAAGAAGAAATAACAAAGGGGGCAGGTTATCAGGAGCGGGGGTTGAAGGATGACTTTCACACACACACACACACACACACACGGATTGGGAATGACTGCTGTCTGGCTCGCAGATGACATAAATTGTCTGAATAACGGATTACATTTTTAAAAAAATAACTAAATAACTGAGTACCCAAAATGGCGGACCTAACGTGTTAGATTACTTGTTACTCTAATGTGTTACTTTGTAACGTGTTACACCCAACACTGCTCATATTTGGTTCTTCTCCATATAAATGTCTAAAATGGCACGTTGTTTAGGGTGTACCCCGACTTTTGCCCAAAGTTTCCCGTTAGGCTCCAGGCCCCCTATGAGCCTGTATACAGGATAAAGTGGTATAGGAAAAAATCTTGAATGTTCTATTTGACAAGCACGTATGAGTGTGATGGTCAGGTATATCATTATTGCGTACACTTAAAATTGTTATACATTTATGGTCTATTAATTTTAGGTAAACAAACAGTGGGATTTCTATTTGGAATGATAAACACCACAGCTTTTAAATAGTGTTTCACCACATGGAAAAATCAGTTATTAGATGTCGTTTCAGTCAGTAGACAGTTTAAATAACCTAATTTTTTGGCAGAAAAATTAACTAAACATTTATCTCCAGCTTCAACAAATATAGTAGACCGACTAGCTGGTTGTGATTGTTATGGTGTGTTTATCACCACCAGGGTGTGCTGCTTGCTGTTAAACACTGCTTTTCCTCCTTAAATACTTACGGTGTAAGTGTAAGATGTTCCCTTACTGTATTATGGTGATGGTACGTTCACATGTTCCTCATGGTCCTATTTCTGCCCTGCAATGTCATAGCTGTTATAAGTTAATTAGCTAGTCTGGTTTGGTTTCTTATATGTCTATTAGTTTCTTATATGTCTATTAGTTCTTATATGTCTATTAGTTCCTATATGTCTAAATGTACAGTATGTAATCTAACCAAGCCATTGGCCTCTAGGGGTAATTTTAAACGAATGAAAAATGATAGCCTATTGTTGATAGTAAAATTAATAGTAAAATCTTGAAAACAAGTAAGAAGTTCTGGCATCGGAATTGTTTAGTAAAATTCAGGAATTTCTAAACAGACCAGCTCTCTTATTTGCTATAAACGGTGATGTTGTCTTTAAAAACATCCAGTTTAAAAATTATTTTAAAAATTTGCAATAATATTAATTTCTAATATTTAGTTCTCCTTGCTTTTTCTGGCTACATAGATCCCTTATTGCACCTTCCAATCACCAATTAAGGTGGCACAGTGGCTTAGTGGTTGGCACTGTGGTGTTTCCTCCACAGTCCAAAGACATGCAGTTTAGGCTAATTAGTTTTCCCAAATTGCCTGTAGTGTGTGAATTTGCATGTGAATGTTAACCTGAGGTCCTACCATAGTCATAAAAATGGGAATAAATACAATGGTAAAATTTGGCTTCCACAGTCCCTAGTTGGACAACAGAGGTTCCTAGACGGATGGATGAGGGCATCCCTTGGGGGCAGCAATAATGACAGTGTTGCCACAATGTGGCCACCAAATGTTTGCTTAAAGGAAATGAATCAGAATTAAATCTAATACAAACGGCTTGCTGGCATAGTGGTTAGCATTGTGGCCTTGCATCTCCAGGGTCAAGAGGTCCTGCCTAGAGTCTGTGTGAGGGTTTGTGTGCCTGTTCTCCCTGTGTTTGGTGGGTTTACTCTAGGTATTCCAGTTTCCTCCCACAGCCAAAGGAAATGCAGGAAATGCAGTTTCCATATTGCCTGTAGCGTGAGTGAGTGTGTGCACGTTTGTGCCGGTGATGGATTGGCACCGCGTCCAGGGTGTATGCAACCTAATGCCCTAAGTCCCCTGAGATAGGCTCTAGGCCACTTACAATCTAATAACTTTTTACAAACAAAGGTCGAGACAGCATGGTTATGACGTACAAATCAATTTCTTCAAAGACACAGTACTGTATATTGAATGGTCTGGATATGGAAAGGAAGATTGTGGATATTGTACCCCATTTTACTTTCTTCCTCTTCATCTACAGTACTTTGTTTTTTAATGGCGGTTGACATCTAGTAGATTACATTACCACCAACTGTAGGTCTCGTTCTACTTCCCGGCCTTTTAAAGCCAATTTTTTCTAGACTAACCTTCCTTAAGAACGTGTAATGCTTCTTCGTCAGCTTCATCTGGAACGTCCATACACTGTGGGTCTTTAGTTGGAGTTCTGTAAGTTGAAGCACTGCCACCTATACTGTAGATTGCTCCCTCCTCAGCTTCCATGTCTTTTAATGCCTATCTTACTTAAGTGCTTCCTTCCCTGATCAGTGACTCCCTATTCTAAAATACTTTTAACATTGTCCTTTACTTTCCCCTAGTCGCATTGTTTCCCATGCCAGTGCTAAGAAAGAAAAAAACACGTTTTGGCTATTTCATTCATGACTGTACAGTATGTTGTCACATTTAAACAGCTCCTTTTTGGGTTGCTTCAAAAAATAAATCAAATAACAGTCTGTCGCATAAGTCAAGTATGATAACTCCCACTCCAGAATCTATGGTCATGAGAAACAGTTGCTTGAAACTAATTCTTTGTCACATGGGAGTTCATTAAAGCAGAGGTTAACGACCTCCTGGTTCCTTCAAAGCTCTTGCACGTGCTGCTTCTCTGGAGAAACATTCTAATGAAATTACCCAGAGAGAGCAAATCCAGCTGGATGTTGGCAGTTTGGTCAGTCTGCCATAGAGAACTGTCACACTGAAAGAGAAGGACAGGCAACTGGAATTTGATGTGTAAATCAGCCTGCAGATGTTGATAAAGAAGTTGAAAGACCCTACAAGCGGAACAGCCGGGTCCAGCTGAATCAGGCCTCTTAGTGACTCATCCCCTCATGACCATGTAGACTGCTTCCAATGTAGTGATGACTCCTCTGTCATCTTTATTAGGTGGGGGTTAAACATATATTTCATAACTGCTGAACAGATGTTTTTCCCTGGAAGCATAGTTGGCCTGAATTTCACTCTCTCTCTCTTTTCTTAGTGGTTTTACTGTAAGGCACGTCTAATAACATTCGAACAGTTGCGCTTGTAGGGACGCAGATGCTCTTGCGTGCTTTCGGTCTGAATGCGTGATGGAATCAAAGCAGCATTCCTGTGGTCAAATAAGGCACTCGTGCTTCACTTGAGCTAACATTTGTCTACAACAAAAGGGCAAGGCATCAAGCATCAAGACTGATATAGAACCAATGCTTATAGAGGATATAGCATTTATATCTCTCCGTTACACCATTTTTCTGCCTTGTAGTCAGTCTTCAAATTCATTACATTGATAATGATGTTAGTTTTGGAGGAACATTACATCTACAGAATAAAAAAGTAGAAATTTTACGTTTCTGGTGTTTATTGGAATGGGTAAAATCATGCATCACAGTGGAACCAGTGCCTTTCCTGGTAACACTGGGCACAAGGCAAGAATATGTCCTGTGTATTTTTACGAATCTTCACACCCAGTGGTAATTTATCATATTTATTCCACCTATAGTACTGACATGCTTTTGGGAAATGGGAGGAAACCAGAGGACCCCATAGACAGTTATTAAAGCACTCCAGCGCCATGATACCCTGATTCTGTTCAATTGCTTCTATTACCAAATGATAAAAGTTATAATAATAATTATAATAATAATAAACTTCAGTCCCCTACAGTACGTTTGTTTGAGGTAGGAAGGAGACATAGTAATAAGTAATTGATTACTCAAACTGCTGTAACAGTTCTACTATCTGTATACGAGAGTTGCGACAAAAAAGTAATGCAAGAGTGAGTGTAACTTTTTTATTATACATTTTTCTCTCTTGTAATAGAAACTATGTTGAATAGTAGCTTTGTACAGCGGAAGAGTCATTCTACCAGCATGTGCAGCTTGAACAATTTAGCAGGTAGTAAAAATGTTATGCCAATGTTTTAATTACTTTCGGTACAGCCTTCATGTTATATTATGTAAAATTTATTTGATTAGACTTCCCCAAATATATTTTGAAGATTGAGCAAACATTCTAGTGCTTTTTCCAATCTTCAACTTTTCAGTTTTGGTGAGTTGATGCCCACTGTAGTTTCAGTTTTGTTGACAGGACTGGAACTCGAAATGGTCTGTTGAAGTCCACCTGCTTTAAGGTTTAATAGACTTATGTGCTTTAAGATGTTTTTCTGCTCAGCATGGTTGTAACGAGTAGTTATTTCAGGTGCTGTTGCCTTCCTGTCAGCCTGAGCCAGGCTGGTCATTCTCCTCTGATCTCTATTATCAACAAGAAGTTTCTGACAGCAGAATTTCCACGTAATTTACAAAAAATTTCCTTCAGTTTCTGTGTAAACTCTATAAATTGTTGTGCATTAAATACACAAAGCATGCTAAGAACTATAAATCACACAGTCTGCTTTTTGTCACTTTGTCCACCAGACTGTAAAACAGGAGCAACAACAAGTCTTAAGAAGTAAGTTTTATTAATCACAAACATACGCTACTGTTCAAGATTTCACACAGGATTTATATCAGCCTAAAATCAATGCAAAAAGGAAATTTTGTTTACGGACTGGAAAGGGCACAATATGTAAATTTAACCTCAATTGACAATTCTTCAAAACATCTTTAAAACCTCAATGCAGGAATTTACAGAAAATTCCTTTTGGTAATTTTTGGTTAAGCTTTGCACTCCATCTAAACATAATCTCACCTCGTTCGCATTCTTTTTTTACCTCAACACTCTCATTTATATTGTAACACAAGCTTTCAAACTGGTTATGTTTGATACATGGTTATGTGAACTAATAGTGTCTTTCTTGAAACACCATGTCACTCAATATTGAGGCACTAATACAATATCCAAGCTCTATTTCTGTATTTCTACTTCATTGACAAAAAAGGTAGTCATTAAATCAGCGCACAAAAAAAAATCTATTTACATAAAACCAGAGTTGGATATGTGCTGTATATCAGAGTAACCTATCATTCCTCTCAAACACCTGCTGTGATTTACTGTATACAAATGTTTTAGAAAATTAGTTAGTTTGGACAGTGATGTTTCCAATTGTACGTCACAGTATATAACAAGCCACTATTTATATAGAACACAAAACAACATTATCTTTATCATACAACCACACTAAAAGGCACTCAAGAGGAATGATTAATGTTTATAGTAATGAATCAACTCAAATATGGAAAAAAACAACAAACAAAGAAATACTTATGTACTACACATGGTTGTATTTGCTGTGATTGTACTTTGAAGATCATGAAGTGTATCTGACCTTTTGTGTAAATTGTAGATCGTTCTGATTAAGAAATCAAATGCAGACTGTAAGGCAGATCTTCTCTCTCACATGATTACTTGACCTGAAGTTGTGAAAAGAGTGTCATATTTGCCTCTTTCTAGACATTATCTATCTCATTATTTTTATTCCAACAAGAGGGAAGAAAAAGTGAATCGATGTACAATCATCACAGCTTTTTGTTTCTATTTGTGCCAAAATTTTTTAAAAACCCTGTTTTATAAAAAAAAAAAAATCAAACTACTCAGTAAGTAAAAGAACAATAAAATAAAATAATAAAAAAAATACTACATGGACAGTATATTTACTATGTACATGATCAACAAGGACACTTAAACGAACAGACGCACAGCTCGGGCAGTTTACAGTGTGTTCTGATGGCTTAAAAGAAAAAAAAAGCAGGATTTTTACTTTCTAAGACTATCTACAAACGCTAACATGGAACCCTACGCTAAAACCATTTAGCCTGCAACAGTAAACTAAGTAGGTAAGACCTTCGAAAAAAACTTCATCGGATATGATATTAAATTACAAACAGGGCCGGAATTAACTGGTGTTGATTGGGGGTGCTTTAATTAGTTTGTTGTTTTATTTTTATTTTTTGACCATATACAGCTAAGCCAGAGATGTCAAATAAAAAAAGCCCAATCTAGCACCCCCGCCCCCCTAAATCCAGCCCTGATTTCAGACTCAAATGGAAGCATTAACAGATGTCACAAATGTAGAGATAATTTATTAAAAGAAAACTACGAACTGGTCAGAAATTATTAGCTTTTTTTTTTTTCAAACACCAAAGTGTACTATAAAATATACTGGCTTCCATGTTAGTAATTTACAAATATATTTTATTAAAAAAGTAAACCTCTAAGAATTTCAAAATATATTCTATCAAAAAATATTTTGACACATTTAGCTGGTACAAAACAAAAGTAATAGCAACGACAAGCAATTTAAAGCAAAATGTTTGCTGAAGCTTGAAAAGAAATCAAAGTGAAGAAATGGGTCAAAAAAGTTTAAAGTTTAAAGAGGAAAAGCTCCAGTGGTCTTATGGAGATTAATGCTTCTAGGTGGAAACGGGACTTTGTCCGCTTTGGCAAATATAAATTGTACTGTAGCAAATGTGCTGTGATGTAAACCATGACCTGGCATAGCTTAGAGTCTTTTTCCTCAGTATGTCTGCATGTGTGTGTGTGTGTCTGTGTGTGTGCGTGTGGTTGTCCCTCATTATTTATCGTCTCATTGTCTCTCTTGGATTTTAAATAACGAAGGATGATTTGTGTTTGAAATCGCCCTGAAAGAGAAAAGATCAGAGTGAGCAAATGATGTGAGAGAGATTTATATTTTACAGTAATCTGTGTGGAGTTAATAAACCATGCTCACCTCATCATCTGTTCGAATGTAATCCACTCCATCAGCCTTTCCTGGTGCTTTGTAGCTAGAAAAAATACAAAATAAAAACACAGATTAGTAACATCATTACACAGATTGATATGAATCACTGGCTTGCATTATTTAATACTGAAAATATCTATGGACGTTTGTAGCTGACTCATCTCATAGTGTGCTGAAAGGGGTTTAGGAGAGGGTGATGGCGCCGCAGTTGTGTTGTACACTACTGTGTTTAATGCCTATTAAAACAATCCACGAATGACAGCCGGAGTCCAGGTGTTTCCTGGCAAACTGTGTGTCAGACGGATCAGTGTGGTACAGTACTGTATGTAGTGAGGCTTAATGGGCTGGTGTACATTGTTTTAGTTCTTTTTAGCACTTAAAATTTTTCATTTATCTTCTAAACCTTCTCTATTCTGATTTCTTGCAGTGTTTTAATGCTTGCAGTATTTACAAACAAAAGTGAAAACAATAAAGGAGATCTGTTAATTGCCATGTCTAGAAATTAGTGTCTTTATAACGACAAGAAATGGACAGAAAACTCAAGACGACATATTTTAATGTCTCCTAACTAAAACATTTCTGGACTGCAATGTTGCACCGCTTCCTGGTTGAAATTCTGAAAATGCCCCGATTCTAGCCCCGACAGTTCCAAATATATGATTCTGTATATTGCCTATATACAGTAATGCCAAACTCACAGCCATAGACAATGTATCCAGCATAAACTCCAAAGCCAATGGCACTCCTGATCAATTTATTTATATAGACCTTGAATTGTTTCAGAGAGAAGGCTTCAAACTTTTGGGATGACAGTAGTGAATTATTTTATAAAGTGTCTGAAACCAAAAATTTGCAAGCTAGGAGTCAGGGGAAAAAAACCCATATGGTATGGGTACCAAACAGACCCTCATAACTCAAAAGAGTGCATTTTGTGCCAAGTTTGAAAGCGTTCCATTGTGCTGGGGATACCAAGCTGAATGCTTTGAACTTTCTTGGTTCCCCGTGCCAAATTGAGGACGATACAGCTACCTAGTCCCAAATCGGGGAAAAAAAAAAACATGAATTTGGGGAAAACTGATCGTTGATCGTTCCTTAGAAAAGTAACAGGACACCATCATGGTCTGACCTCACTCACTGACTCATCATCTATGCTGCTTTATTCTGTATTCAAGGTGAGAATCGAACCCAGATCCTGGAGGTGCAAGGCGGGTGCAAGGTGACAGTGCTAACTACTAGACCACCGTGCCACCCTGAATGACCATTCTATGCCTATATTGGAAATAAATAATAAAAAATAAATCATTTGACAAGATAGCAATGCAAGTTTTAAAAAACCTTGCACCATGTGGATGTACTTTAATAATGTACATTATAAACATATGAGTACTGACACCAGTCTCATGCCTTGCCTCAGCACATTAACATATTCTGAAACTCATGTGTACTAAAATCATGATTTTATTTCTTATGTAAACACTTAAGTACTTCACATGGCCAGTGTACATGTGCCTCCTCTGCCTTGTGCCACTCAATTTAAGTTCAGAATTTCCAGTTTACTAAAGGATTCACTCTGGCATTCACAGAAATTGCGAGCGCTCACTAAAACTAACTGACCTCCAGTTGCTTTGTATTTGCATTGTGTTATTCTTGGCAACACGTAATAGAAGATTCACTGTGGATAATGAGTGCCAATTCTTTTATATGTAAATGTGTTACAAACGAGTATATTTACTTGTAACACTGACACTTTTAAGGTTCTCATACTTGTTATGCTCTGCCTTCCTTATAATACTTCAAGAGCCTGACTGTGTGAATACCTCTGCGAAATCCGAACCTTAAAAAGACCTCTCAGGACAAAATTAGACGTGATTGAGAAAGGGGAGTCAAAGAGCAGTTAACAGCTGCGGGATGTGTCTGTGAATCAGGATGAAATCAGCAGGAAAGGCTCTCTTCCTTTGTCGCTTACTTGCTTCCCGTCTGTTTCTCAGTGGCAAAGAACCCTTTTCTGTGAGCGCAGTAGATGCCCACTATTATGCACAACAGCACCAACACAACCACCAGCACACCCAGAACGATGCCAACAATGTTCAGGTCATCTGTGAATAACAAAAGGCACACCATGAGGATAGTACTGAAGTTTGCACACTTGATTCACATGAATCAGAATGTAGTAATGTGAGGATTTTCTAAAGGTTAGTCAATGACTTACAGACTTCCATCATCTGCGGGTTGCACTCGGCAACTCCTGCCACGTTCTTGGCTCGGCAGTAGTACTGTCCGGCATCCTCCTTCCTCACTGCATTAAATCGCTACAGAATAATGGGATAATAAATCTCTCATTACCTTGTTATTTATGGGGTAAATATATATATATATACATATATATATATATATATATATATATATATATAAAAGCATGAATTGGAACAAATGTTCAATGCTTGACTTTCGTTCTATAATTTATTGCTTTCAATAATCTTAGTTCCAAAGTACTAAAGAGTCGTGAAAACTCTTAAACATAAACAAAAAAGGTTAAATGTGGCACCGGAAGCTGATTCCATAAGGGAAACCTTTAAAAGGTTCTTTGTAGACGATCATAGTGTATCTCTTTCAAGAAAATGTTTAAATTTAATTCCTTTCAGGTATTTAGAGCTATTTCCCATCACAGGATGTGAGAGCACACACTTCTTTTTTTTTTTTCCTTATGCAGTGCAAATTCAATTCTGAAATTGTGGGTATGTGAGCTGCTATTTGACACGAGAAGTTAAATATGCCATCGGACTGCTTGCAAATGTGAAGTCCTGCAGAAACATAATGCATTCCGGATGTGTAAAAATTTTTTTAAATAATATATTTAGTTTCTATATAATACATAAAAAGTTTGGTTTTATGCATTTACATTTCTGAGCTGGAAAATTTATTTAAAACTTAATATAAACCCAGGTAAAAAGCTGGCAATAAATTATCAAACAATACAAATAAACAAATTAAAATCTGATTATTAACTGTATGTAGACTATTTTGGGTCTTCATCTCACACTGTACCTCTACAGCGCTGCATCTCTGTCTGGCTCATGTCATATGTCTGATCAGCAGCTCCAATGTCAGAAACTGTCCACAACCCATAATGCATGAAACATGGTTTTCCTCTACGATCATTTGTTAAAGTGTATTCCCAGTCGAATCAGAGGATAATCTCTGACTGATTGCTTTGGTCTGCACTTGAATGTGAATTGAGAACTGAGAAGATAACGCCTCTGTGTTCAATTTAAACAGACTGTAGATCTCACATGTAAAAGTACCCTTTAGTCATTCAGGGCACACTAATCGTCCTTCAATAAACAATGTGAAATTTTGAAAGCCAAGACTGGATTTAAAAGGCATTGTGAAGGTTGAGTGACAGGGTGGGCCACTGGGTGTGAACAGCAGAGTGTGGCACTGTGGAAAGTGCAAGTGAGTACAGCGGATTCCCTTCATGGCTGGAGCCGTTGCACATCAACTGGCTCCCTAAAATATCACTTCTCCCATTCCTCCCAGTGCTCACCAGCACGCCCGTTTTGCCGTTCAGAACGTAGGATGAGTTCAAAAACTTGAGGCTGCTCTTGTGGTCCACTGGAATCTCCTCTTTATTGCGGAACCACTGGTAATGAGACTCGGGGGAGCCCTCGTTCTCCACGCATGTCAGCTCGGCTGACTTACCCACCGGCACAGATGCAGGCACGGAGCACCGCGGAGTCACTGGTTTTACTGCAAAACAGAAATGGAATAACCTAAGTGAGACTCGCATAGAAAACAATCAATCAAAAAAAAAAAAGGGATGCAAGCAGTCCAATAAGGCCTGTAAGCAATAAGGCCATGCATGGTGAGCTTTCCCCTTTTAGCTGCCTGATTAAACTCAGATGTAGTTTCACAATTTTCCCCATTTAGCCTCAGACACGCCTGACACGCCTTGAGGCAGGTCGAAAAGCATCCTCGAATGTGCGCCAAGGGTTGGAAGGGTAGTGTGCCGAAGCTCAGCTTACAGCCAGCTTGGTGAACGCTAACAACACCGTTTCTACTATTACTAGTACTATACAACTATTTGCTTTCTGGGGTGCTCTCTATATATACACACACACACACACACACACACACACACACACACACACACACACACACACACACAAACACTACCGTTCAAAAGTTTGGGGGCACATTCTAACACTATGATCGTTCCAGATTTTTATTTCTTTCTACATTGTAAAGGAATGCTGATGGCGTCGAAGAAAATACATTAATCTCCTTTGAACAGTTGATATTGAGATGTTTCTGCTACTTCTGCTCTGTAATGACTTCATAACGCCTCTAATCTGAGGTGCTGTTAATTGGTCATTTTTCAGGCTGATAACTCTAAATGAACTTCTCGT
>JAQQZT010000011.1:8538281-8574906 GCA_030068275.1 Clarias platycephalus
TGGTTTACGAGTGTTTTGGAATACGAGCCCGCTTCCGGAACGAATTATGCTCGTAATCTGAGGTTCCACTGTATATATATAATCTGCTCCCTGTCTCTGTCGAGCTGCCTTGTGACACACTACATATCATTTTATGTATCCGCCTGATTCATACTTAATCTGTCCTGATTGCTCCCTAAAGATTCGTAAAAGCAGTCTCACACCGCCTCAGTGGATAATATCGCTTGAATAAACAATATTTGTAACTTAGAATTTGGTGATGTAATCATAAAGACAATCCTGTCATCACTCCAGCACTTGTATCCACACTACGCTCATGCTGAAAATCTTTTCAACATGCTTTGTTCTGTGTGATCTAGTTATTATATTTAGCCTGCACGTATGGTGTGTGAATGATCGTGACTGTGAAGTGTCTCTCACCCCTGATGGTGAGGTTTATCACAATCTCATCAAAGTTTTTGTGCTGGTCTCCAGGCACTGTGACTTCACAGCGGTATGATGCTGTGTCTAATCTTGTTGCATTAGAGATGACTATCGTTGCAGGCTCTAGGAGTCTTGCTCTGTTTTTCAAATCACCTAAAGAAACAAAAAAGCCACAAGTAATCAAATATACACTTTAGGATTGTAACTTATATATCCTTTATCAATGTAACTATTAAATATCATTTTAAGAATTACAGTGAAAAAAAAATCACCTGATATTTTGTTTTCAAAATAGACATAACTTGTTTTCCCATCTTTAATCTTTTTCCATTCAATTCTGGTTTGGGTCGTTGAGATAGACTCTATTTGACAGGACAGTTCGATTGCTGCACAAAAAAAAAGAAGTACATTTTATGCATTTAAATAAAAAGCCTTAACATCAGAAAACCATTTTATTTGCAGTTGCTCCACGTTGGATGGCAAGTAAACCACTTGTGCTTACATTCAAACTCATTGGCCCATGGTGAAGGATTTGCAGTTTTCAGTACCACTGCCAAGATGCTGACATAGCCTGTAATGAAGAAGAGAAAGAAAGAATTAACAGCACTGTAATGTTTGCCAAGTTTCCCCTTTAACACAGTAACACAGGGCCATGTGCTCATGTGAGGTGAAATCGTTCAGGCTGCCATCACACTGGAGCTTGGAGCTATTGGAGATGTCTACTAGTGGACACTTCCAGAAAATTCCTGAAACTCAATTAACACTCAGCCCCCAGTGCTTAGAGCCTGCACCCCACCCTCGCACATACTTTACATCCCTACGTCCGGCTGGCAGATCTGTTACCAACCATTTTTAGTTTAACTCTGACAAACACGTCACCTTTTGGTTCAAACCACGTGAACTTATTATTATTAATAGAGGCCACATGACCTGATCATGTGATCGATTTAAATTTGACTGTAAAATCCGTTTGCTTAATGAAAGAAATTGAATACAACACTTTGTTGTTGTCATTAATGAGCTATTCCTATCCTCTTTTCAATAATTGTCCTAGAAGCGTTGTTGTAGTCATCGTTTCCACTGTCGTGTTTCTTTTTTGATTTTGTGCTACAATCCATCCGCTGTCTGTAAGATGTTTGTTTTTTGTTCTTTAAAGATTACCATTCCTTATCCCCCATCTGAACTCCTACAGGGCCTCTGCTAAATGTGCACATGCTTAGTGAATTGTTAAGGAAAAGAGGCAGACGTGAGCAGCTCTGTACCAGACAGGGGCTCATTCCTGTGCGAACAGAAGCCTGGAATGGAAAAGAAGGAGAAAATACAAACCTCACAGTCTTTAGGGTTTGTTAAAGAGTTTAACGGCTTCTTTAGCTATATCTTTGTGGATATCCAAAACAGGATGAGAGAAACAATGAAGCAAATCCTGACCTGGTGTTTTTTAAAGCCAACCCATGCATATATTAAGGTAAGGAAGTGAGCAGAACCATTTCCTGCTCTTCTCTACTTCCTCTTAAACTATGTCATGAAAGCGAGCCACAGGAACACGTCCTGAAACCATGTATCACCTTTTAAAAAAAAGAGCTTAAGTGTGAGGTATGTTAAAAAAAAAAGAAAAGAAAAGAAAAGAAGTGCTTTAGGCATTTCAGTTGGGAGTTAGAAGTGACTGAGGCTAACACTCAGGCACAATGCACCAAGCCTGAGTTTTGATTGTGCATGCTTCATCCAACATCTGGTTTCTGTAACCTTTATAAAAATACACTATCCACTTTGAAGATGTTCTAGGCTGCTGGTGTCTCATACTTCCCAGCCTCCTGGATCACACGGCTTGAAACCCTGCCAGGATGGTGAAGCTCTGAATACAAGGTGAATTCGCTCTGGAAATCCTCAACCAACGTCAAACATGTGGTGCACGGTGCTTTGTTTTAGAAATCTAATCAGGACACCGAAGCATTAATGGCTCCCCGATCGCTAAGAAGCATTTCTATGAATCTTTGATGAAAGAATTTCGGGCCAAGACTCTCGAGGTTTTCATCTGTTTCAAAGTACAAAGAAAGTACAAAGAATCAATCAAACCAGACAAAAACAGCACATATTCACAGGACTTCAAAGAGAAAAATCTCCACGAATAAGTAAATATTTATTGTATTTTCACACGAATGTGTATTTTTCTAACAAGGAAACTGTCTGGCATAACAATAAGTGATATTTTTCCAGACAAAACAAGTGCTACCTTGGAAACAGCATCAAGTGAAATACAAGGTCACAGCACTAGTCTGAAATGTCCTTTCTCTGAGACCTTTTTGTCAGTTTCAGTGCAGGGATGGTGCTTAAATGATCTTGACATCCAGTTAAAAGGTTACAAGGACTATCTAAAAACGGAAGATCTCCAGGAAAGTGTGAAAAACAAGTCAGAACGCATCATGTCTCTCAGTCTATCACACTGAACCACTTGGGAATCGGAAACAAAATGGCTTTTAAAAGACATAGAGCCGAAAGACAAAGAAGAATATCTTTCAGAAGGAAAATATTGAGAGTTCATCCCAAGACAAACACACATGCTATTAACCACCACATCCTGTGCAGTGTCTGGAGACTGTAGGTATCTTCTGTCCTCCTCTCACATCCTCCTTATTGACACCACCACCAACACCAGGATGCCCCACAGTCAGGGACGGTCGTGCTGCTTTAAAACTCTGAGCACTGATGCCAGTCAGAGGATAATTGAGTCCTCAAAACAAGTCAGGCGCTGTGTGACCTACATAGGGTTCGCTAAGCGTAAGCGCTGTGCACCTGGAATCCGGACCTCAAAATCTAGACCATGTTTTATTCTTCTGCTCCTTACAAAAATGATTCTTGTGAAAAGTATCTTGTTCGGATTCAAGCGAGGGTTGGGGGGGTTGCGGGTTAAAAATCCCTAACTAAATAAAGAACAATTACTGATACATAAATGGCCCTTGGGATAAATAAATCTGTAAAAATTGGCAAGGCAAGACAGATCACCACTGCCCAAAGGGGATATTTGAGTGAGAACAAAAACCCCTGGCGTAAAAAGGGCGGTCTACAGCAAATGCTTGGCTGAGGAAATATTACTATGCTTAAATCCTGATTCATGGTTATGTTTCAGCATGCTTCCACAGCACACATAGCAACAACAGACCAAACTGTAAGCCGGTTCCACTCACTAGCTAAATCCAACATTGGAATTGAAGTATAAACTGATTTGTGTCTTTTTCTATACTTTTTACTTTACACCGGAAATGCATAATGTTTCCAGCACAAAATATATATTAACCTATATAAAAAAAGACAAAACATACAAGCATAATTGTAAATACTTTCTCTCATACATTCCTGTCTGTACGCTAATGTGGACTTGTTCATTTAAAGAGCTTGTCTGTAAATACTCCAGCTGAAGTAGCCCTCAGAATAAATAACAATTATTATTTGTTTTTCAATAAATATGTATTTATTTAAATATATCAACATCGAAATCTCTGTTTCACTCCTCTTCTAAACACACCATTTCAGTGTCTTATGTAAATGAGGTACTGCTACAGTGAGGCCGATCAGAACAGCAGAGCAGAGCGACGTGTTGGGGGGAGGGGGGGGGGGGGGGGGTTCCTCTGACAGTATGAGGTCACATTAAGGGGGAAAAAAGACATTTTACATAATTTGTCTCCCTTAACACTTATTCATTTTTTAAATCACTTGTTCTGTGTGGATTGGGGAGTTTAGGTACACAAAAGCTTCAACCAAAATATCAATAATTCAGTCCTAATAAGTTAGAAGAAATATTAAAAAGTTAGAGCATGTTTTGTCAGTAAGGGCAACATAATTTTTTTTTTTTAAGTCGAAAAGGTTAATCCTTACTTTGGAGATGTCTGGAAGAGGCACAACGACAACAGTTATTTCAGCCCCCAACCACGACACTGCAATGAACTATTGTTAAAATTGTTTTAAAAAACAACGCAGAAGAAATGTATGCATTAGCTCGGATCGTTTGGTTCTTAAGTTTTCTTCAGTACTCTTAAAAATGCAGTTCTGGGTTTGTACATTTTGTAGAATTGTATATTCAATTTGTAGAAACAGAGACACACACAAGTTCCCTTATTTTCCCTTGAGTAGATCCTATACAGCTGGAGTCTTTTGTCCTGGACCAGTGGTCGATAAAAAAAAAAAAGGCCAGCTGCAGGTGCCAAGAAATCTAGTACTTTATATTGGGGTAAACAGCTTTTTGTCAGCCCCCACAGAAGGGAGTGTAAAAGCACCACACCCAAGATCACCATGAGATCTGTAATCAGGAAGGGGGGGGGGAGACAGAGAGAAACAGAGAGAGACAGAGAGAGAGAGAGAGGAGTGGGTGAAAAATCTGAGGCAGATTTTGTCTCTCTGCAGCTTTTCAGGAAGCATTCGATACATCCAGTTCACTCAGCAATGCGTGAAGTGGATAATATTCTTGTTATTTTTAAACCGCTGCACTGATTTGAATCCACTGTATCCATTGATTACATGCTCCAGCAATCGCCAGTGCAGTAGTTTAGATGAAGCTCTGCAACTCTTTTTACTACCCAGAGTTTTGTCTGAGCTCCTGTAGAGCCTTTCTTTAAATCCTTCTCACCCCTGCTGCTTTACAAAAGATATGCACGGATGTTACAGCGAACAATACGAGGGGTCGCAAATCCTCCTCCGCTGACACTCCGCTGAACTCCTGCATGCTCACTGTGTCTCAGCTGGGAGGCTGCTTTATTGCACAGAGTACAGAGTACGTCACAATGCTACAGCATGCGTTCTAAGGGTGAATGTTTCCTCAGAGATTAATCTGACTGAGCGCTGTGGAAATAAACACCATCAACAGCGGATCGGCTTGTGCTTTCGATTACTTCCCTGTGCCGTCTGACAGTGTACAGTATGAAGCTGTGCACATGACAGTCTGTAGATTAACAAACTCTTTGGAGTAAATCGTCTCATGAGAAGAGCACGCGTGCATCTGTATTCATTCCACACTAAACAAAAAACACGACTCTAATTAAGTAACATCTTATCACATGGCTGAAACTTTGCTCTTGACTTGAGATCACTTTCATTAGTGAAAATAAGTCTTGCGCATCTTACGGTTATGTCCCTCCAGACAATGCAATTAAGCAAAAGCTTAAAGATTACATGTTATTTTGCAGACTCTCTACAGAGCCATCTGCTCCCCGTAATTGACAGCAGTGTGAGAATCCTGGCTACACCCAAAACAAATAACCTTCAGTTCTGAGAGGCCACCTGTTGGGATGGAAAGAAGAAAAGAAAGCACTTTCAAGGCACAAAAATGTTGAGAAGAGAGATTTCAGCTTTCTCAGATTGCCTCTGTGTGTGTGTGAGCTGTGTTTTCACAACCTTCTCCAAGCTTGAAACATCTCGTCCTGTGCAACTGACTGGATCAGCATGTTTCCCCCTCACCTGTAACACTGTTTATACGCCCAGGAAGAGCAGGACGTTTCCTTTCCTCGTTTCTTTTAATGACAAAAATGACCTCCTGTTTGGAGATGAATCTCACACCATCTGTTTGCCTCCCACGCTTGATTTAAACGGCCAGAACGAATCGTTGGAGGGGACACAGGCTAATGAAAGCACAGTTAAACTTATGGCACCTTTGAGTCATGGATAGTCATCTTTTTATTCGGCATATCGGGTCTGTTTCTTTATTTTGATGAGAGGAATTTGACAACCGCTGAGAGAGACATTCTCTCTAACGCAGCTAAATTCACATTAACCAAACAAAGGAAATTGTCATTTTTTCCCCCTTCACAGCTTAAATGGATCACAAAGCCAAGTTTGGGAGTGAGTGATTCGGTCGTGTTGTTCTTTCCCATTCCAAGCTAAAATTAGCACGGAGATAAGAAAAATCCCTGCAGAGAGCACCTTCAGATATTCCATTAGCCACCATGCTTCTTTTTAAGCCTAAGAGCGGTAGAGTTCACTGCACAGAAATTAAATAAACAAAAAAGAAAGAGCAAAATGTATGCAAGTCTTATTTTTGTCGGTTGTGCAAGACATGAACTTGTTCAGTGGTCTACACTGCTGGCGTACATTATTTGATGCTACCTGAATCGGCTCTGTGTTGACTGAATCCTCTTGACTGCGGCTCCAATAGGAGACTCTTATCATACGCAGGTCAGAGATGAGTCTCGATCTGTGGCAATGAGAGGGGCGCGGTGTCTCACTGGGTGTCGGGGAACGTGTCATCTTGATTCAGTGTTCGAGTCTGAAGGATCACTTCCACTTATCCTCCCGTTAACTTGAGCGGAAAGTGAAGCCTATGTTTAGATGTTCTGTATATCCTAGATGACTTGCTAAACTGGAACGGGAGTTCGACTCTTAGCAGATCGTTTGTGAGCTGGGCCTCTTGATTAACACACCACAAAATCACTACGACATGAAACTTGAAACAACACCTCAAACTAAAAGGTGAAGTTTATCGCACACCTCACCCCCGCCGCCTCACTCATTCCCCATACATGTGGCTCTGCCATTTCTGAGTACAAAAAAATGGACTGCTTGTTCGGTGTCACGTTAATTCCCAGGACTGCATATGGCTTTGTTTTTTGACACAGATTGTAACAGTGGTGGTGTAGAAAGACTAAATTAATCAAGGCAGTGTTTTTGATGACTATTGTGAATGAATGACACCGTACCGGATTTTAACAAAAGCTTTCACAAGCATCGTCTGATGCTGTAAAAAACAGAGAAATCAGAATCTTAAATCTTATCACACCCTTAGCTGATCCACTTTACAACTTAGGGGGAAAAAATCTACTAGCTGGTCTACTAGTCTCTGAAACCTGCCTCATCATCAACGATACAGAGTCTGATAGTTTTCATTAACCAGTTAAATTAATGATTTTAAAAAGGCCACTGACATTCTGATGGACAACCACCAAGCGGCTGTCTTGGAATAACCTACTGTATATTTCTCGGCTCTCTTGTAATTACCACTACAATCAGGAAGTGGTGTGGTTTATTACGACTGTCACTTATTCTGCTTAAAGGGAACCCTGGTGTTTTTGTGGTTTGCGCACGTATGGTCAGTGTCTGAGTCTCAGCCTCTTGTGCAGTATGACTGCAGTGATAACAGTGAATGGTCTCTGAAACAACCATCAGGAAATTAAACAAACAAAGTGTATTTGGGTTGAGAATTCCTCTGTAGTAAAAAAAAAAAAAAAAAAAAAAAGCAGAGTAGCGTTAGTACTGTAGAACTATTCTGTGTTCTGGATATTTGGTTGTACAGTATCAGTCAAAAGTTTGGACACAAGTTTGGATTTGTTTCCTACATTCCAGAACAACACTGGATCTTTTCAAAACTATGAAATAACGCATATGGCATTGGGTTGCTGTTAGTCTTTCGGCTGCTCAGTCGAGGGAAAAGAGACAGCAGACCATCCGATTCGCACACGACTTTTGCACAGATTTGACAGTGAATGACCTTCCTGACCTTGTGAATCAAACACAGACCTTCCGCATGGCAGGTGAGAAACCCACCATTGAGCCACATCTACTGTAGTATGAGGTAATTAAATAAAAACAATAGGAACAGTCAGGTTCCTTTTTTAAGACATAAAGGTCAGCTGTTCTGGAACAGTTCTTGCAAGAACAGTATTGTCAAGTGCATTTGCAAAATCCATGAAGCACCATGATGAAACCGGCTCTCATGAAGACCCTCCCAGGAAAGAAAGAGTAAAACTTACCTCTGCTGCAGAGGAGTTCATTTAGCGTTATCATCCTCAGAAATCACCAATTTACAGCACCTTTATGAAGGCTTTAGAGAGCAGATGTAGCAGGCACATTTCAATATCAACTGTTCAAAAGAGATTGTGAATGTCTTTAGCATAGTTTTAAGAAATAAAAATCAGACCATGTGGACAGAGCAGTTAAAAGGTGTGTCCAAATGTTTGTATGTTTCCACCCCTATACAATACATCCCCCCGGGCCGTACAAGATTGTTTTGTTGTTGCTGCTGATTTATTTTTATTTTTTGGTTTGTTTAATAAAGTGTAAAAGCCAAAGAGCAACAAACCAAAAGCATGAATTTCCCGCTGCTTTGGACTCGGAACACTGACTAATAGGTGTGAAAGCATCCTGTGGTTCAGTGGAGAGGAGGAAAAGCGGAGGTGGTTATGCCAAAGACGGGATACAGTGAACCTTAGATTTTTTTCTACCCAACGATTATATGTCTGGATTTTAAATATTACAGTTGAAAGTAGTTATTACCACTTATTGTATTCTTTCAGTTGAATAAATGAGGAAGATGATGGGAATGGGAGAATGCTGCAATAGGAGAAACCACACACTCATGAGGTTGCACATTCAGCTTCAGGGGAAAAAAAACCAGTAATTGAATCCTTTGTCAGACTGAGTTAAGTCATGATTTAGTAGACAATTGGAGGCAGCAGGTCTGTGAGTTATTCTTCAGGGGTTTGAGAAGTTAGTGTTCGGGAAGCCTTGGCTATTTATAGCTGCTGTCTATGCCAGGCAGAGAGCGCACAGTCGACTAATTTGTTGCATTTACAGGTAAGTCTGAGCGTTATGGTGCCGTTTTCAGGAAGCTAAGACCATCCCCCTTAATAGGATCTAATTATGGCTCATTTTTCAACCTCCTGGCCTGTGGAGGACTCAGACAAAACAACTTGTCAAAGAAAGTGCTTCAGGACCATTTGTCTGAGGAAAGAAATGCACTCGACAACTTGGATTCGGTCAGAGCATGTTGTTTTCAAGGCGAGGATCCCGTATTCACCAGGAAGCTGTCGCCACAGAGATCTGTGAATCGCGTCGCTGCCGTTGCCAGAATTAGCCGTGCGCTCTCTGCACAGATGGCATCAGCCGCTCTTGCTGCAAATGCCTCGCATTCTCGTCCAAGCAGACTGACCTCTTCTTTAATCCTAATTAGGAATGCAATTTGCACCGGGGCCTTCTGCAAATGCCGTGGAAAATAAATAACTGCTGAAACAAATAAATATTTCCTTCTTTGGATGGCACAGCTTGTAACACCACAAGACAGAAACAAATCTGTGTGTCTGATGAGACTTAAATACAGTGGCGTCATCACAACACAGGTCACCGTAAAGTGTACGTCAATAGTGCAAAAGTGGTAAAATCATGTAGGAGGGAAATAAACACTAGTTCCTTTAAATGCATATACTATAGACAGTTTTTACTGTAGGAACTGTATGAATCATTTTTACTTTATTTACATTAAGTCAAGGACTGAGGATAAATGATTAATTAATACAAGTGCTGACGTATTCAGAAAACACAAAATATTACCAAAATTAACATGTTGTCCTTTTCTAATGACACTGCTTTTCTAATCTTTGTCATTGACTATAAAATACAGCTGATTAAACATTATTTATTTGATGGGGACTGGAGATGGGGAAAAATTGTTTTAGTGATGGAGAGCAATTCTTTTGTGTGGAAATTCATGTATCGCCACACTGACGCCAGTACAGTATATATATTCTGTAAAATAAATAATTTATTTATACATGTTTGCATTTGAAATGGCAAAATGTTGCCATTCCTCTATAATCCTCAAGGTGGTGTGCTAAACCAGTGGTCTCTAACCTTTTTTTTGCACCACTGACCAGTTTTAAGACCATCACATGCTCGTAACAAAGCATAATAAAGTGAATAATATATACAACATACCATAACACAGAATTAGTGTGAGCACTGAGCTACTTTCCCTGTGACGAGACGTTCCCATCTAGGAGTGATGGGGGGGGGGGGGGGGGGGGGTGAAAATGACACCCGAAATGTACTAGTCATGTCCAGTCTGCTTCATAATTTAAATTTTCGTTGCTGTCACTGCAGACAACCCCGTCTCACAAACGTAGGTTGTTGGAAATGGAAACAGGATTTTAGTGCTTTTGTGGCAAGTTCAAGATATTTTAAGACTTGATTTTAATCCCAGAACGTCAGCAGAGTTGAAGTTGCTTCAGACACACTTTTAAGGCTGCATCTGTTAACACTCTGCCAACGCCGAGTCAATAAAATGGAAATAAAATCAAATATATATTTTTTATTCTGTCCTGTGCGGCCCGGCGCCAAATCATCCACAACCCAGTGGTTGGGGAGCACTGCTCTAAATTATTCAGAGATTGGCAAAGCCTGAAAAAAGTTTAATCTCGAATTGGGATATTTATAAAATCATGATATTTAAAGAACCGCAATACAAATCAAATCAGCACCTAGGTATCATGATAATATCACATCAGGAGTTTCTTGGTGATTCCCATCCCTAATAAGGACATTTATTTCATAGAAACCTACAGTATACATTGTGATATGATTTCTTTTCTAATGCTCCACATAAACAAAATGTACATAAGTGTTAATGCTGTGAAGTTTTATAACCATCAGCACAGAGAGCGTTTTCTCAGATTTCTCTGATAAATTTTTTTTGTCTTCCCTAATACGCTCTAATGCAACCGCTTCAGTTCTCTGAACTCTTCACTAGTTATATCAGGGATTATAGTTCGAGAATGGTGCTGTGCCAATGGTGCCATGTATGGTTGACGTATGTCAGGTCTAGAAGCTTTTCATTGTTTATTGTTTTCATTGTTAACTTTTCTGACAACAGACTAGAAAACTCCAGCACTGGCAGAATGTATTCAGCTGAATAACAGCACCACATGGCTGCTGGAGACCTGCTGATTTAGGGAGGGCGGGGGTGTATCTGTAATCCCTTTTACTTCCTGCTTAAAAGGGAGCATCAAAGTGGTTAAATTATTTTTAGGTCATCTTAATAACAGTGCTAGATCAGAGTTTTATTTATTGATACAACTGATATGACGGTGCAGTCATCCTCGCTCACTCCTTATTTTCAGTGTTTACAGCGAATCAGGGAGGGAGAGAGAGATAAGAGAATATGTATATCCCAGACCACACCCTAACCGCTATCCATTATCTAGTACACTATTTTGGGAGTTTTTGCTTAGCCGGTAATATCCAGTCCACTCATGTACTGCAATAATAAAGAGCAGAGAATACCTACTGTGTAAAATCTGACACACTTATCAACAATATTAGTCATTTCCTGAGACTGGTGCTTTGTGCTAAATTGCCAGAATGTGAAATGCGCTACGCACGTGTCTAAACACTGTTCAATGCTCTCTGAATATTTTGTCGCACATTTCGCTTACTGTACATCACAAACTATTTTTAAAAAATCATATAACATGTACATAAAAGTAAATAAAACAGAACTCAGTTAATAAAGACTAAAATCCTTCAGCTCTGTTTCTTGAGGAACCCCTTTGTCTTCACTGGACTGTAACTAGTGCCAGCAGCAGGAAGCTCATAAACACAAACTAATGAGATGAGTAGAGGCATTCAGTGTGTTCTCGGAGATATTATCTGACCTAAAACAGCAGACCAAGCACAAATCCCTCTGCACGCCTTGTGTTCTGTGCAGCAGTGGCCCCCCAATAGCAGCTCCAGTTAATTGCCTTTTGTTTGCTAGTCTGAATAAAAGCTGTCTTTTGTGTTGGAACTCTCCGCCGCAGATAGACCTCTGAATGTGTTGGTTTACTTCCTGATCGGTCACAGAGCAAAGCTATTGCGCTTACAATTTGTGAAAAATGTGTCGGTTTGTTCATTTACTGTTGGCAAATCCCAACGCACTCAAATACACAAAGTTGATGTTATTTGTTAGTTTTCATCTTTCCTCTTAGTGGCAGCATTTGCAACTGTACTGTACATTCACATGACGTTTAATGTAAATATAGCATCATGCATCGATTTCTTTGAGAACTATAATCCATTGTGGAATTACTTTCTATGGCTGAAAGCAACAAAAGAGGCCTACGTTTATGCAAATCTCTTCATCTGCAAATGTGAAACATGAAGGCTCAGCTCAGTCCAGGCTCTAAATACAACAAAATAAAGAAAACCAGCTGAAAACAATCTATGTTTGTGTAACATAGCAAAAAATACTATTTTTTTAACAGCGAATTTTGTGAGGTACAACCTAATTAGTAAGCATCAAATCTCTTTGATTAAAAAAAATAAATAAAATTTTAAAGTATGCATAACTTTAGATTATTAGTTGTTCTGACTTCCCGATGTTTCTCTGATCCACACAGTGTTCATAGCTCACAGCAGTCTGAGTGAAAACTAGTGACATCCAGAGCAACAGGTGATTCAGGTGAAGGGTCAATGCCCAAACAGTAACCTCTTCTAACCTTCAGTGACCCTCCTGCTTTCACCAGCATTGACCCACACCGCAGGGTGGGATCGGATCACCTGAACTGTTGCAACTTTCGCTTTCTGTTCCTGACCAGTGTCTGTGTCTCGGCTACAAAATCACTGTACAGTTTCGAGGAGGTAAACGTATATCCCAGTAAACTGCATAATTTGTTGTTAACAAAGGATGTACATTGTTCATTGTTTTTTTTTTAAGCTTTGTTCTACTACTCAAAAACGCACAGAAGACAAAAATAACATACTTCTCAATTCCCATTTTTAAAGAATGTCCAATGTAGTATTGCTACAAAGCGCTCTTTATGATGATTGCTTTCAAATGCTGGATACTTCGCTGCATTGATGTTACTGAGCCATTGAAAAGGACAGATTTTCATTTATTCTGTTAATCGACTGCCATAATACACTTCACTACATGCATCATCAACTATCCGCACCATCATGTTGCCTTGCAGTTAATGTCAGCTACTCTAGTTTTAGGCTTTATCACTCCTCTGTAACACCCTATAGATCATGCATTTGTCAGCTTCTTCTTTCATGAAATGACATTAAATTGTGTTTTGACTAAATGACGATCACTTCTGAGTGCTACATAGCAGTAGATCTCACTTTAAAAATCAGAATCACTGTAGTGTATACAGTACATCACCGTCTACTGACTTGTCAAGTCAATAAACTTCTAAACACTGAAAAGGTGCAGAGTGTTATTTTGAAGTGTTTATAAAGAAAACATCGTGAACAAGTGAACTTAATTTTTAAAATAATCCACTGTGTATGCAGACTGGAATAGTTAGTGGAGGAGGCCTGAGAGGGAATGTTGTGAAACAGGTGAGGAGTTATGTGGGCTAGTGGGGGAAGAGGAAGCCCTCCATCACCTGCTCGGGAGGATCCCCTGTCGTTTGGGAAATGCTTGGCGCATTTTTTAGTCAACTAAAATCCTAAAAGGGTGCTGCCATTGGTCCTGCGGGCATCTAAAACAAATGTGGACATTCCAGAGGGCTGGGGGAGGAAGCGGACCGGGCAGCGGCGTAGGACACGCCAAGCAATAACAATGTTCTTTAGTGTTAAAATTTCAACCTTTTATAGATTCACATGTTTATTACATAATTAAAAAATTTATGTAACATTACACTACAGTACATTCACCGAATAAAATATTTGGTGAAAATGTGCTGTAAACCATTTCCCTACATTTAAATCACCAGTTTGTTTTATATTCTATCACTAAGCGATATAAAGCTGCTGCATTTGGTGGGTGAAAAATTCTGCCCAGGTAATTTACTGTAATATTTCCCAGTGTTGTATCTGTGCCTGGGAAGCTACATGGGTTCAAACACTAATTACGGATACATCTGATGTTTTATTGCTCTCAAAAATAAAAGGAAATGCTTTCAGGATCTGAGGCTTGAGGGTGGGTGGTTTGCGAAGAAGGTGAACCATAGAACCCTTTTATATTCTTTGGATATCCAGTGTGTGACAAATGCAAACCACAACTTCCTTTTCACTACTGGGAACACGTGTGTCTGGAGTTATGCCCCGCTGACAACGCAAATGCGAGATACGCGTGTTTCAGTATTGCATATATTGGTTCATACCATACCTGGGAATGCCTCAACCTGAGGTGAGGCAATAAGCCTATTCTGTCTAGGCATGACACTACCATGCCAAAGCTATGGTTTAAAGCACACCACAATCAGACCAGACCACCTAATCACCATTTTTGGCTATCACAGAGTCTGTCATATCCACGTCGACCATGCTAATGTCCGGTTGAGCCGGTATACCGCAGATAACTCCCGAACACTCAGCTGCGTGCAAAACGTACTGCTTTTCTGATCTGAGCTTGACCATCACTAAGGAACAACTTTAATCCCTTTTTTTTTACTGTCATTGCTAGATTGCGGCCTAACATGATAATCCTAGATATTCAACCTACAACAAGGGATTATTCTCTCCATTTGACTTGTGCGTATTAATAAACTGCAAATCGGGCTTTTTCGAATGGCACAAGAAAAAAACTAATCATATCATCTGGGGATTGTGAGTTTACATCATGATAATGCCATGGCTGGAAGTCCTAGGAAGCAAAACTGGCAGTGCTATCAGGGAGGGAGGGCGGGGTACCATATTGCCTGTCTCCCTTATTAATAACAGTGGCATGAGTTAACCATGGGCATCTGTGAAGTCATGCAAGCTGATGTTGGGTGATAGTAGAGATGGGGGGGAATAGTTTCAGTTACATATTGCAATTCTTTCATGTATCGACGATTTCAATATCGAATCAGGATATTTGTAAAATTGCGATAGTTGCAGAATGGCCTTTCAAATCCAATCTGTGGAGAGATACATTCGGTTGACTTCACATGCCTTGAATGAAGCATGTCCTTCGCCCACACTGGTAGGAAGCCGTGTCATGTGATCGAGAGAACTGTCTGATGGGGGAACTGGCTATGACTATATCAGTGAGAAAATCAGGGGGGAAAAAAACTAAACAAACCAGAAGGCATAACACAACTTACCCCTCGCAAATCCGAGATTTCTGATTTCCAAGTAACTACATCACAGTCATGATAACACAAAATATTTATGTGCTATCTTGTCTCTTTGCAAGTCACGGAGAAAAAAGTAAACCATCTCAAAGGAAGTTGGTTGTATTCCCAAGTCCATTAATACCAATTCAGTCCAATTTTGTACTGAATAATTTCAACGGCACACGGTACTGTAATTAACTCCACCCAAGATAAACGCAAGCCAAACGAATGATGTCTTTCTGCTTCTGTGACCACCCATAATGACCCCAGAGTTCCTATGTTTTTATTTATGTAATTAACCTAATGTCTGGGAATTGTACTGTAGTTTGTCATTCCAGCACACTTTAACTAACAAGAATATTCTGCCTCAAGACAAACATGAAATGGGATGATACTAAGTGTTGGTGATCTGAAATCAAGCTTGGCCAGTTGCACATGAATGACCTCGCTGTGTACAATTCATCGCTCAAAGTGCTCAGGGCGGTTTGGAAAGGCTCCTCTAGTAAAAAAAGATAAATTCAAAGTGAAGACTCAATTAATATGCAAACAACATATGATGAATGTTCCAATCCAAGATGAATGAGATGGGAGAAAGATGTTCCTTAGAAAGGAAATATTTTAAATCTGTCTGGTTCCTCTCAAGGTTTCTTTCTATTGCCATCTCAGGAAGTTTTTCCTTGCCACTGTCGCCCTCGGCTTGCTCATCTGGGACAATTTGACTATTTTGATTCATACACATTCACATTCCATACAAACTTAAATAATTCTTTTGATTGTGTAAAGCTGCTTTGCAACAATGACAATTGTTAAAAGCGCTATACAAATAAAATTTAATTGAATTAAACTGAATTGAAATCAAACACAAGATACATAATCTCAGAAAATAATCAAGGACAAATTGACAGGAAGTATTGTCACAGCTCTAAACTTGTAAACATCCCCCTGCCCCCCCAATAATAATAATAATAAAAAAAAAGATGACCTGGCCCACCCTTTTATTTGTTTACAGTTACAGACAAGACAAATTAGTTCCTGCAAGGTTTATTAAATACTTCTTATAATCATAATACTATTATGAGAAAAATTGTTTAATGAAAATTTCTTTTAATTACATATAATGATATATTTTTGCAAATATTTTTCCACTTTGTGGTCAAACCTCTTCAGGATAGAGCTAAAAGGCATTGTTCTTGTGCAGTCTTTCATATTTTTCTTCATGTTTTTCTTCATTAATAATTTGTCACTTATATTCTCTTGCCAGTGTATCCTGCTGTGAATTTTTCACGAGCTACACATCTGTGCTCTTGTAACATGCGAAGGACAATAAGTGCTGAATGTAACCTGTATGTCTGAGGTGGAGACCGAGGATGACGTCCTACTGTATGTGTATGTACGTATGCAGTCCTACTGTATGTGTATGTATGTATGCAGTCCTACTGTATGTGTATTAACTTCACAAATGTGGCAAATCCTGCATTTGTACTGAATGACAAGACACTTACAGAAGAGCGATACGGTTAAATTGATTTTTGAAGACGATTCTGTTTGGTTTGATAAACGTTTTTGTAAAAAGAGGTAAATATTTAAATACATATTCTATAACAGGTAAATAAATCCTGTATTTACACTATATTTGAACACTAACATTAAATACTCAAAACTGCAAATTAGACGACTTTAAGTTTTGTAGAATCTTACATAGTTGCCCAGTGAGACTGGTTACTTTTGAGAAGAAGGTGCGCCGTAGGACCCTTTTATATTCTTCGCAAAGACTTGAGGACTATAGGAACTAGGAACTAGGAAGTGGAATTGGATCTAGGCCTATTTCATCTAGACATGACAGTACCATGACGAACATATGGTATGTAGATATGAAAAATGTAAGCTGGAACCCACCCTAAGGATGTTGGCATTGGATTCACACTTAAAGGACAGCACGGTGAGACCAGACCACCTCATCACCATGTTAGGGTTATCACAGAGTCTGTCATATCCACATTACGAACGCTAATGTACAGTTAGCCCGGGGTATTGCTGATAAATCCTGAATACTTCTGCTGGGTGCAAAATAGAAGAGAATGATTTTCAGACCTGAAGTTTGAAAAACACTAAGGAACCACTTTAATCCGCACATTATCTTGCACATAACTGGACACGGTTGACCACTACACTATATTACATTTAAACTCTACTATATTTAATTTAATTATTTTTTATTATTTTATTATATATTCTTTATATTTTTATTTTATATTCATTGTTTTTATTGCCTGTACATTATGTAAATTTAAAAGTCCTTTACATCTAAAGTTTATTTTAATATTTCTCTTATATTTCTAATTTGTAAATTCGCTTATTTCTCTTTTTTCACACTGAAACTTTCTTTTTGAAAGCTCGAAGCCATCAGCAGTCGTATAAGCATTTCACATCATATCATACTGTGGATGACTGTATGTCACAAATAAAATTTGAATTAGAATCTTTCATTTCATCCTTTTTTTACTGTCCTAATTATACTAATGATAATTCTACACATTCAACTTGGTTCTCATTCTTTTGTGTGTTTATTTCTTAAGAAACAGAAGAGAAAACTATCACACTTTAAAACGGCACGTTCCAGGTGGTTGCTGTTGTGTTTTTAAGCGCTTGTCTTTTTCACCCACTTTATATCCCAATATATCCCAATTTTTCACACTTTAGGTCGCCTCTTTGCTGCTGGTATTTCTACAAGTAGCCTAGTCTCTACGGTTGCTCATGTACTGTAGCCACTTTATTTTTTTAAAGGTTCCTGTGGAACAAAATCAGTTTTTTCCCCCCCAGCTGTGTCACACAAACGTCACTGCTGTCAGCACTGTGCTTAAAGAAAGACATTCCTATTAAGCAGTTCAAATAGGATTCCACATAGTAAAAAGGATTACCTTTTACAACTATTTTGAAACGCTGGCATGGTACTGTTTTTTTATTTTTTTAATTCTAGTACTGCTGTACTTTCTTGAGTAATGGTATACCACGCAACACTACTATATCCAAGTGTTAATCAACATGCAGGCATATCGGTTTATTAAATGAAAAGACAATTCACTCTTCGAAAGAGAAAACATATATGTCTTATTCACCCTAGTTCTCTTTCTTAGTACAGTGCTAAGAAAATCTGACATCGTGCTTGGTGATGTGACTTCAAATCAATAACACGAATAACTGAACATTTTACCTTGATTATGATTAATAGATGATTATTTTGTTTTAGGTTTTTTGTTTGTTGCCCTCATACTGTAGGTTACTGAGATAAGGCCTCTATTGTAAATATACTGTACTTAACTATAAAACTTGGGATAGTTTTTCTAATGCTAGAGTTCACCTTCATGTTTCTTCCATGTCACAGTCTACACAAGGCGAAATCATGTGACTACACACAGCAGTATGTTTTTAACCAACGCGTTTTTTCGCATTACAGATGTGACGTATAAGACTCTTAAGAATCTTTCCAGACAAAAGAGAAATCACACAGCTGTGTCATGAACAACTGAACCTGGAAGAGTTGAATGAAATGTGAATAAAGGAAGCTGCACAGAGTTTTATCCTCTGCCCGCACTTTTCTGTGTCCATGGTGAGGTTGACATTTGCATGGAAATGCCTGCGGTCATATAATGTGACATTTCCATGTCTATGTTTCCTTGCTGTTTACAATTTTTATATCTTCCTCTCCAGATATATCTTATGTATTTACACAGGTTACCCATCTTTTCACACTGGCTGGTAAAGACATGCGCCACTCTGAAAGTTAAAATGCTTACATTTCCGTTAAAGTTTACTCATCAAGCGGACGTCAATGCATGGTACAGGGGTAAAGTAATTTTTTCGGGTTTGGTCACATCTTTTTTAGTGAGTGATTCATTTCCGACAGGAAACCCTGAATTCTCATAATCCTCCTTTTAAGGTTAACTGTAAATCCTGATAACATCTATGCCATAAACATCCTTAACCCAATGACTCTGAGCCAGTCGTCAGAGATAACATGCTTACTTTCAGACATGCTAGCAGACATGTACAACATGCAGATAACAGAAGAACTGTGATGTACAGTAGCATCAGGACAGAATGCATCTCAGCTTCAGATCTATGGTTACAGCACTCATGAGGAATGTTCAAATGGCTATTTCTTTTTAACACAGACTTTACACACTGATATCCCAAATCTTTTGGAAGCCCCTTACTAGGATATCAACCTTATTGTTTAAGATTAATCACATTAACCACACAGCCTTCAACTTTTAACTTTTCTGCCTTGGGTCCAAAACATACAAATTACTGTAATTATTTTCATCCAGACTGTCCCTATTTCAGAGTGATGGGCGTGACAGGGTAAAAAAGGGAATCACGTGAAGCAATTCACCCATAACACATACAGTAGTAGTCACTGTACAAGCCTCTGGAGGAAGTGTTATGATCTGGGGTTGCTTCAGTTGGTCAGGTCTAGGCTCAGCAACGTTATGTGGCAATAAAATTAAGTCAACTTAAAAATGTGACCTTAAAAACTAAGGTCCAATGAATTATTATATTTTGATAGAAATAATAACCCTAATTTGTAAAAGGTGCTGTGAACATTGTACAGTAAGATGATGGTGAATTCTGACTCGTGGTTCTCACACTTGATGACAAGAGTGTTAGTACCCTATTACTATACAAACACATTTAAACCACCACAATGTTTCAATTATTTGGTTCTATCAGAAGGTAAACACTGTGACTCAGGTTTTCTGACATAGTGAAGTCTTAAAGAAGGAGAGCTTTGCAGACAGATCTAATGTGACACAATGCAACTATTATCTTATTAACTTTTTACCAAAAAAAGACAGAAACAACCAGGAAAAAAAATATTTATGGTGTCTTGTCCTTTCATACATAAATTGTAACTGGTAGAAGAAGAAAACACCAGACGCAACTATGAGTGGTAGAACTGAAGCACTGCTTTGTATCACTGCCTTGTTGTTGATTACTTTCCTATAACAGCACACTCAGTTATATAGGTTAATATACTGCAATACTGAACTGCAAAACTGAGATTAATAACACTTTTATTTAGCATCCTACAAAAATTAGTAATTTCAAACATGGAAAACATATTAGAAAAATACAGATGACTTCCAGAAAAATGTAGATAGAAACTGGATGGACCTTTATACTGTAAGTTAGTGTCTAGTACTTAAAATACCTTATTCTTTTTTGAATTGCTGACATCCTTCAATCTTTGTAAGCATAGGAAGCAAGCTATAAGTGTCGTACTGTACAACCTCCCTATATGACTGGGTCAGTGGATAACAAGCTGCCCGCTAATGTCAAGCATTTTGACAAACATCTAAAGCACTTACTGACCCAAGCACATGCAGTCTCATGACTAGCAACACTGCTGAGTACATGCTGTTACGAGGCCTAAGCCATGGCATAGACTCAACCCTATCTCCATTTTTACACGAGAATAAACACTTTCCTTCACTGCTAAAACATGTTTCATCTAACTTATCTATTTATACAGCATTTGCGGACCTGTTTTTACATTTCTGGTCAGGCACAGAATGAAGACAGAGGGATTAGCCTGAGGACAACATGGAGGATTCCCCTTAAGAGTGTTTCCAAAGCCGTCCTCATTTGAATCAAGTGAAAAAAAAAAAGTGTTAGCTTTATCTCAGACATGCCAGATGGTCCAGCAACAATCTGTCGGTGCAATCTGACCAGTCGGTTAAATACACGCAATAAATCTGGTGTTAAAGTGGATTTCGCTTCATGGAGGAGTGACTGATCATGCCAAGGAGGAATACAAGGTTTTGTATTCAGTTGATTTAACGATCAGTTATCTTTAACTTGCAAGTAAGACGTCTAATCAGAGCAAGAAACACTATTTTTTGTAAGGTATAATCATGTAAGCCTATGGAAAGTATATACACACAGGATTCACTAGTCTCTCTTCTGGTCTGAGTGTTTTTTGTTAGTATTTGTTTCTTGAGAAGCATTTGTTTTTTTAAGCATTGCATGGAAATGTAAAACCAAGTGACAACATTATTCTAGTTTTGTGTCAGCATGGCAAAACTGTTTTTGACAGTAGTCAAATGTCTGTCCTGCTAAGTACAATTCCTGCCATTTGACTAAAACACTGATGAGATCTAGCTAAATATTTGTCTTAAAATGTAAAACAAGCATAATCTATCAAAAAATCTCCGGCTTGTGCAGTTAAATGGTCAAACGAGTTTGTCCAATTATTTTTTTGCACCCTGTTTAATCTAATTCTAAAACATGCATAAATTGCATCCTACCAGTTACATAACTACTAGCTATTTACATTAGATTACAAAAATTCCTTTGAACAACCGAATTACAGTGAATAATGCGGGTTGATTAAAACAATCTTTAATTCATTGTAATTTTTTCACTTGTCCAATCACTGTACAGTGTATAAACAGAACTCTGACACCCCCTATACCAGTCTGCCAGCTTTGACAAGATAAATCACATATATCTAGCTATGGAAACACTTCATTTTAGTCCACTCAGACGCAAAACTTTCCAGCTCTTCTTTCCCAGTGAGTGACGATATCGCTCTCTGATTAATACAGTAGATATTTAGGTTGATGACACACTGCTCTTAAATGATTACAACAGAAGACAAATCACTTTACTGGCTGTGAAGGAACTGATTGCTAAATTTGGCATGAGTCTGTTTTTTTTTTTTTAGGCGGTACTGGTGATACAAAAAAGAACAAAAAAAAAACAGACATCTGTTCAGGAGGGTAAAGCTTCAGCCTTGATGGTCATGACGTTAACAGTATGACTGAAGGGTCTGATGAGTCTCATGTCCCATGAAGTGTAATGCATTCAGATTATTACTACACTTTTAATAAAATTTTGTTCATATTAAAGCTCTGATTGCAGATGGCTAAAGCAGGCAGTGAAATGTCAGAGGCAGTCAGATGATCTGGCCTATTTTTAGAAACAATAATTAACCTTAAGTATCCAACACAATTGCATGGCTATGATTTGCTCTTTTTAAGAAAAAAAAGAAAGGAAAAGGGAAAAGAAGAAAAAAATGCAACTTTCTCTGCTATAAATAAAAGTGTTTGTACCTGATACAGCTCCACTGTAACTCAGGCTGATGTGTAATTAAAAATCCCTGTGTGAACTAACAGAGTCCTGCTGAAACACAGAGCCCGTAGACTTACTCATGTGTGTGCAGTAGTGTTTGTGTGAGAGGCCGCTGGCAAGGCTGCACACACTCTAGGAATGCTGCACTAGCACTTTCACCTCAGTGTGAACTTGTGAGAAAAACAGCAAAAACTATAACTTAAATGAAGATTTCTAATTTATTAACGACATTTTAAAGACAATATCACCCACAACACTCTGCCAACATTGAAATAAACGTCCGACGTGGTGCTGAGAAATACTCAACAGACATGGAAAGGGAGGGGCGGGGGGGAGATAAAGCATGTTGTTCTGACTGTGAGCTGCACTTGTTTTGAAAATGCATTAGTAATTTCAGCGCAGCAGTCAGGGACTATTTTGATCAATGTGCAGCTACACACTGACATCTTATTGACATTTGGGCTATGCACATGTTTAGAATTCCTAAAGCATGAATGTGTATGGTCTAAGCTTCTCGCTCCATCTGTTCCTACTTACCAAGTGAAAATAATAGAAGAAATAGAAACGAAAAACAATAACTTCGTATAACTTTACAAGAGAAGTTCTTTGTGTCAAGTATTAACAAATCATAAATTCATCAAGCTGCAGTGTACTGATTGTACACATTTTTCCGATTTCAATCTAAAAAAAAATGTTTCAGCTATGAGCTATAGTGTTACGTCATCTCAAAAACTAGGTATGTAGGTCTGGCTAGTGTCTTTATGTTCTCTCTTTATGATTTATTTGTGAGTTCATGTTTCTGAAAATTTCAACTGATAAATTTTCAACTGATAAAATTTAAACCTACCTTCCTGTTAGGCAACTATCAATAAAAACATAACTTCTTGTCCCAGGTACATGTGCAACTATATAGACAAATAAACTGCGATCACAAAAGTGGAAGCACAGAATTGTGTAGGATTAAAATGGAATTAAGTGGCCCATGTTTGACAGTAAGAAAGTGCCACTGTGCGCAAAGTGAGCTCCAAGTAGACTTGGTTTTCGATGTTGCAATAGAAGAACTCAAGTGTCCTGCACAGAGATCTCACCTCATCCCCACTTAAACTGGAACTGACCGCACCACAGGCCCACCACAACATCTATACCTGACCTGACTGAATGAATATATCCCCAAACACATGCAAGAAAATCTAAAGGAAAGCGTGGAGGTTTTTTTTAACAGCAAAAGTGATTCAATTCCAAAACTAGATATTTAAAACGCATGTAATGTGTGATGGTCAGGTTTCCATAAACATCTGACCATATAGTGGAGCTTTATAATTATATCAAAACTCGGCACTGACTTTCTTTGACAACTTGGACAAATTTATTTTTGTGAGCTTATCAGATGACATTTCCACAACAGCAGTCATGATTTTATTTTTGATATCTTCAGGTTTACATGAATGAGCTTACTTCGCTTGACTCACTTGTTGCTGTTTTATGTTGCATAAATTAAGAATGAACATTTTTATGCTTATTTGTTAATATATGAGAAATATTTTTTATATAACCTGGGAAATAAATAATGTTCTTTAATAATGTTTTAGAAAAATTACCTCTCTGGTAGCTGGAATAGTATGTTTATTTATGCTTTATAAATGAGGGATTTCTCACTTTAATCTACACCTTTTTATCCTTTCCAGGCACATAAAAGCCAATATAATACTCTCAGTACAGTGTTTTGATCCTGTGCATATTTGTAGGCTTCCATTTGCTCTGTGATCTTGTGGGACCACATTCCACATTTGTTCAAAAAGCTGAGCCTGTGTGGTGTGTCGAGCTGCCTCGGATATTTCTCTGACCTCCGTGTGAGTGCCATCTTCCAGCCACTTTGGCCCACAGGCGCTCAGCTGTTTCAGGCCATTACGTTGCGGATGGGCCACCAGACGCGCCGGCCTCCTGTTGCTCCTAGACTCAGCACGTTTCATCACGCCCTGACTGTTGTGGTACCCATGTGGATTACTTTGGTGCCCAATGTCTGGGAAGTTCCGCTAGACTATGGGGATGGCATGACAGGAATTTCCTCGTACCTGCCTTTTGTGCGATCTATACTTGGTCTCATTGCGTTCAGCTACATGTGCTGGCTTTCGACCTTTTAAAGAAGCCTGCTGTGGAGACAGGTGTACCTTTTCTCGCATCAACTCTTGTAAGTGACACTGAAAAACAACCTCAAAAGATTCCGACATACAGTGATGTGAGAGGAAGAGTTTCAAGCGTGACATTCGATTATCTCTACTGCTTTCTAAAATCAGAGCCTGTAGGCGAAAGAGTAATCCAGGAGGACCAGCGAGCTTTTCACACAGCCCTGGAGCACATTTGCTCCGAGACTGTGGGAGGGAAAGCAGCTGACACACGGCACCTCTTGGGGAAATGCTTTCAACACTTTCTCTTTTCTCTAACTGCTGATTTATTACTGGATTATGAACCATATAAAAACAATTCAACACAACCTACCTGTGAGCTTTTAACTGATCAGACATATGGATATAACAGCGCATGTAACGTGTTTATGGAAGATGACACCCTCTCGATAAAACTTTAATATAAAAAAAAAAGAATTTTATTGTATGTTTAAAAAGCAACGATTATGGCAGAGTATTGTGTTAATACCTGTAGAAAACCTACCTAGTGATGTGGTGCGTCTAAATCATCCTTTCACAATTTTCTGCCCGATGTTTAATACTTATATATCTGTCTAAATCATAGACATCTCCTACTTGCATATGGCTTTCATCGTAAATGACAAAAAGTAATGATAACTGTTTACCAAATGCCGAAACTAATTTCATTACCTTACACTTGCCCAATTCTAGAGAACCCTGGCATTGCTTGAATCTGGCATGGAACACTAGATAACAACCAGAGCACCAGTCCTCGTTTAAGAGACACAGCTTTTAAACATTTGCGCAATAAAGTGCTCTGAATCGTAGCCTTCACGTTAGAACACTTACTTGCTGGTTCTCAGGAACTCCCTCAAAATATTACAGTACTTTTCGAATTGTTGGAATTATTTATAGCTTTGGGAGAATTTGGATTAAGCAACTTTTCCTGGCTCAACGACCCCACTTTGCGGTTTATATTTTATTCTCTTTTTTAAAGTCTTTGAATGAGCAAAACTTAAATTACTTGGAATATTATTATTTTTTTTAAAGGAGCAAGAGTCTGAACAAGATAAAAGACAGAGATTTACAGTAAGGCTAATTATATGTTGGGTGATTGAAACCAGTCCCCACGCTCGAATGATCACAGAGAGTGAGCACTTCCTCCAGTCTAGGTACTCCCTTCACTCCACAGCACTTAAAAGCTCGACCAGCACAAGAGGCTTTTAAGGTATCAATCAATAAAGAAATCAATCAAGCAATCAACAAATTATAACATAAAAAAGCTGGGGTTACACCCTAAACAAACAAATTCATATAAATATATTTTCTAAAAGTGTAAAATGGTTCACCTAACACACACAGATATATATGCTTGCTGTCTCTTAAATCTTTTTTAAAATGTAAATCCAAAGTGCAAAATTCACATCATAACATCAACTTTCACTAAAGGAGCAAATCTCTGCCATAATATTAAGAACAGTCCGTCATTAATACATGTTTCCCATACAAAAAACACTGTCCTTCTTCTTGCTTGGTATGTTTTTATGAGTTTTTTAAAATTATTATTATTTGCTTGTTTAATTTGGACCTGAAGAGACGGTGTTGCTGTATGGTTGTAAATGTATTGCTTGTATGGTTTGGTGTCGGTCATATATATTTAAAAACTTGACTAACAAAATGACAGTGATGAAGTAATGTACTTTCAGATGGATATATTACCTACTACAAAATGTATTTCTGAAGTCTAGGCACATGCTTATCCTCTGTGTAATGTAAAGTTATTTAGAATTTAATAACAGCATAATAAATGGACACTGCAAAGTGCAGTTAGTACATTTCACTTCCTGAGAGTGATTATATTACAGGTTAGTAAAGTTATCCATTTTTCCTGAAATTTCACAACTATCTGGTTATAAGATAAGGACAGGATAAGATAAGAACTAAAGTGCTGTTTCCTGAAACTGACATTAACGAAAGAAAACAATGCGCTCTTCTAATCTCAGATAAAATAACACTGACTAGACAAAAAAAAAAAAAAACAGCAAAAACGTATTAATATATCCCTAAAAAAAGTTAAACAAGAAAAGGTGATATTCCTAGTGTCATTAACACAGGTCCGAGTGAGTGAGATTCAGGCTCGCCTGTAGCTACAGCCACCATCAGACAAAACCGTTATTCCGCATCAGTAAACCGTTAAAGACTTTCCCTCACGCGCTCAAGCCGAACGATCTGGAAAACAGCTAGGCTAATGAGCTGAAACCCTGAAACCCTTAGATATGACTCGGAATTATTCGGATGTCGGTTTCTTTGATAACTAGGGTGCGAAAACTTTTTAATACGCCGATATTACTTGAGGGCTGGAACAACAGTTCAAGCGAGTCATAGTCTCATCAATACCAGAATCGAATTAAATATAATTAAATGCTTAAAAAAGGGAACGGAACAAGATTTCGAAGAAGAATTACTTTTCAGACGGTTTGACGAACGCTGCACTCCAAGTTACAAAAAAGAAGGAAAGAGAAGAACAATAAATAAATATAAACAGGTCGAAGTAAAACACTGGAGCTAATTTTCTTCACTTCATACATTACTTTCTAGTTCATGACTTCTGCTTGTATTTCCACACACACACATACACACACAGTTCGAGCTGCCTGGCTTAACGTTAATTCTGTGTTTTAGTTGGCTTAAGAGTGCTAGGGAGACGCTTCTCAAACATGTCTAACGACTGACGTTACTTTACGCTTTCCGCCTAAAAACGACCAGAAACAAAAACAACTTGCAACAATTCCCTCCAATACTTTTATTTTTTTTAAAAGGTAAACATACTGTAGAAATATTACTCACATTGTATGGAGAGGAGAAGCAGAAGACAAGCCAGCCGCGTTAACGCCATCTTGGTGTGGATGTAATGTGGAGTGTGTGAGCCGTACATGCGCAAAGTAACGCGCGGTGGGGAGGATGAGAGAGCGAGAGAGAGCGAGAGAGAGAGAGAGAGACTGCTGTAGTGCGTAGTGTGGAAAGAATAATACGCTTAGTTAAAACGTTATGAAGTCATGTGGTAACTATAGTAACCCGTCCTCAAACACTACTCTCACACACTATTTAGTAAGGCAGTAGGTGCCTCGCGACTGAAAGAAGGCCAATCACGTTGCAGTTCCCATGGCTACCGCGTGCATCGCTGACGTTGAAATTACAATGGAGTAAATGTACATGCGTGGTGGCCTGGGAAACCTTTCACATTTTGTGGCAAATTTAAATTTAAATTTATACCATTTTTTTGGTTAATCCAAAAAAAAGGGCATGCCTCCAGTGAACAGTGGCATGGTGGCTTAGTGGTTAGCCCTGTGTCCTCGTATCTCCAGCGTGGCGGGTTTGATTCTCGCCTCAGGTTGGCATGCATGGAGTTTGCATGTTCTTCCTGTGCTTGGTGGTTTTCCTCTGGGTACTCCGGTTTCCTCCCACAGTCCAAAGGCATGCAGGCTAGGCTAATTGGCGTTTACAAATTGCCATAGTGTGTGAATGACACTTGGCCGTTGAGCTGGCAACCCGACCGCTTATGTAAAAAGCCATAGAAACGACAAATATATCTCCAGGGTGGGGACTATACATCGATCTTGGCATGTGGATGGATCAAAATATGGGATAAAGGAGAAGATCTCTTGTATGACACTGGGAAAACTAATTTATATAGTTTGGGGGAAGGCAGCTGAATTTGAAAGTGTAAGGAATCTTTTAATAACATTTCTTAAGCAACAAGGTATTAAATACTTTGAGTTTATTATGTGCACTTGAATGTTTTTTTTTTCTTTTTTTAAACAAATTAAATCAATTATTTAATCAAAATATTTGTTATGCATTCTTTTATATATAGAAAAGTAATTCTATTTCTAAAAGATTAGCAAAAATTGGTTGATAGGTTTTATAGTCTAGTCCAACTTTTATTATTGTTACTGATATATATAAAAAATATTTGTAAAACTCAATAAAATATTATACCAACAAATAAAAAAAGAAATAACTGTAATGCCCTCCTCCTCTACCCGTTACTGTAGCTGAGGCTGATATTTTTAAATGTGACAAGGAGGACTAGCTTTATTTAATTCTACAATACTCATTCAGTTTAATCAGTTTTCGTTAACCATAATACATAAAAGTCCTGATCATTGATAGTATCATTAACAATAACAACTGTAGATATGAGAGATCTATTATTTAACAGTTGTAGCTTCAGATCAGAGGTGCATTCATAACAGAGCCAAACAGTCAAAACAGACTTTCTACATTTTTATTTAGCTTGGGGAACAGACACAGTTTCATTCTGGTTCAACCTGAGTGTTGCAGATGATCAGGTTAGCTTGTATCTCTGCTCCCTGGCCTGAGCTCTGTATAGTCACGGATTAACTAGGCCTGTTCTGAGACTATGAGCTATAAGGCAAGAAACAAGAGCAGCATTTTCCCCGAGTAGGATGGACACCGTCCCACCCTAAAACCAGTTCTGCGACATAATTTGGGCATTTTCTGAACTGTAATCTGTGCATTTTCTTATATATTAAGTATGTGTATTTTTTCAGATATTTAATGTATATAATTAGAAAATAAATCTGGTTTGCAAAAAAGTGAAAATTGAAACTTTCTTTAAAAAATACAAAGAAAATACAAAATGCTAAATACTTTTTTTTTTTTTTTTTAAATAAAAAGTTTCTTTAAGCATATCCTGATGCCAAAAATGCATTTCAGATTTTCTACGAGGCTGGTAAATATGAGAGTGGAGTGTTCCAGAAGCAAATACCTATAAAAATCTTAAAATATCCCTTTTTAATACTTGTAGAATAATAGTTCAGTTTGTAAAACATCAACAAAGCCACAACCTGATTGACCTGAACAACATTTACACTGTAATTAAACTTGAGGCTCATAGTCAGATGTTAATTTCAGAATCACTGATTCGAATACTCACTTTCATTATGTTGACTAAATTTCTTTCTATTATTATTTTTTCTTACATCATATACACTGCCTGGCAAAAAAAAAAGTCACATGCTCTAATATTTAGTTTTGCTTTGATTACGCATTACCATGGCATCATTTCAATAAGCTTTTGCAATGTCCCAACATTTATTTCTGTCCAGAAATAATGTGCTGGAGAAGACTGACACAGTGGTCCAACTCTCCCGTCTTGATCTTGCAGAGTCAGACTGCGGCGGTAATCTTCTCTAACACATCCCAAAGATTCTCAATGGAGTTAAAGTCTTCACCAATCCGTGTGTGAAAATGATGTCTCGTGCTCCCTGAATCACCCTTTCACAATTTACGCCCGATGAATCCTGGCACCATGTTGGAATTTGCCCATGCCATCAGAGAAGAGAAAAATCCATTGATTGACGAACCTAGTCATTCAGTATATTCAGGTCGTCAGCTGACCTAATATTCTGGGCACTTAACATTGCTGAACCTAGACCTGAAAAGTAGCAACCCCGTACATTTATGGCTCGTAGCCTAAATATTTCTTTAATGAGGGAATATGAAAACTTGCTGACAAAGTATACTGAAAAGCAATGAGATTGTGATTTAAAAAAAATTATGTACTATATTGTTATTTTCTAAAAGTTAATTAAAGTAAATCCTACGAACCAGAGTGTGGATAATTTTTGACTCACCCTTGTATGTCCTAGAAATGAGACTAGGGCATGCGCTCAACACAACTTTTTTATTTTTTTTAAAGGACTGTAAATTTTATGTCATGGGCATAATTATGCAGAAGTAGTAGTATCTATTTTTTAAAATGTAGATTCTTTACAGAAAGGTTGTTTCTGCTAGTGTCTGTCTGTATAATGATCTACTGATTGCCTAATGAATAGGATCATTGCATTGCCAGAACAGATGTCTTGTAAATCCAAATCCAATTGGTTCTTTGTGTGAGAGGCTTGCTCAAATGAAATCAGCTCTGAAATTTATTTAGTGCTCTAATCAAAGCTGTTTTTTTCCTCTCTAATGCTTTAAAGTATGCTGCAGGACTCTTGGGGCTATTTTGATCCAATCTGACAGAAAACAATGGGCTGCATGACTTTTAATTTTTAAGATACGGTACATATTTGCTGGAGGATATCCATACTTTAATAAAGTTTTCTAAAAATGATCAAACATTAACTGGCATAGAATCCCAGTGAAAAACCATGAAATTTCATGTAACTGGGTTTTATAATGAAACACCTTAACAAAAAATATCTATAAATATCTATGACATTTTAATGTCAAGAATAGAGGATTTTAGCACTGTTCTAAATTGTTTTTGTAGAAATAATTCAGTATTTATGTGTATGAAACATTGCTTGATTAATCTAAAATCATTTTTAATCCCATAAAGGCTTTTAACTTGAATTAAGAACAATTCCAGTGGAATATTTCCAAGAACACAGTTCATTTTAATACATGAAGAATTAATACATTAAGAATTAAATACAAAAATATCAAACAAAAACCAACCAAACCAAAAAAAGTATCCATGACAAGGGATTATCTTATGATTTTGGATGAATCAGTGAGTCAGGGTAAGGGTCATGAATTAGGGAGTCACAATGACCAAACTTTCAAAGAACTTAACTTATTGTCCCTTAACAGACATTTTGCATAATCCTGGACAATTTTTTCACTGCTGGTAACTGGAAATGCATCGGTGCATTTGTGACTTGGAAAAAAAATAATTAAAATATATTCTCTCAACTTGGACTTCCTAGTCACCATTTTCATAACCCTAAATAAATCATAAGATATCATGCCAATATGGCTGATCACACCATCAACAGTAATGCAATAAATAAAACAACAATAAATAAAAATGATTTAATCGTAGAGTTGCATTTAGATCAATCAACACAGAGACATTAATTGGTTTATCTTAAACTCTGCATGAAAGTTCTTTTTAAACACCAAAATGTATGACAAATCCACCGAGCCCTAGGTGAACAGGCAATCTACTGTGAAAATCTACAACCGATTCATGGGTGGGATCAACTCGCCTGATTCCTTTATTGCCAAGTATTTGTGTATTTTTTGGCACTCGATCCCGGAAAAGGAAGTCATGAATATAAGGCACATTTTAGGCACAGCTGGCAACCTCTTGCATTTGGTTTGGTACAAGCTTTGTAGAAAGGCAGCCCATCCATGACTGAGGCAAGAGCAGAAAGCCCAAACATGGAAAAGATCCATCAAGAAACGTCACACAGTGCTGATTTTAACAGGGTTAATGTGGGGACTTGAAAATGAAAAAAAACAAAAAAAACAAAACAGCTGCAGACCCTAGAAGGATGCATGTACTTTATTGCATTAAGAGTGATTTTTGTTTGTGCATTACAGATTATAAAAACAAAATCAGATCACATAATAAAACTAAGAAAAAAAAAGATTTGATACATTTGTGATTATGCTTCATGTCAGTATGTTGCATCCATATTATATGTAAGTTAACAATTCTTAAAGGTTTAACAGCAATTTGTAAGCTTTACTTTATTCATGTACATTATTTGTAACATCACCTCGAAGTGAACCACATGTTGTAATTTTTAAAGAAGAAGTTTGTGGTTAATTAACAAGAAATGAGAGACTCATGTTACAGAAAAGTTACTGACTGTTAAAAGGCATTGACACTGACACTGACAACATTTCCCTTAATGTTAAATTATTTTTTCCTTGCAGAAAAAAAATACAGTGTATACATTGTTCATGTACATCTATATATAATTTTGCTTTATTTTGCAGATTAACTGGGTTGATATTGCACATTAAATTTAAATTTTAAAAATGACATGACAATTTTTAATATTAATTTATGTTTCATAGCATTAACATTTACTTAATATCAAGCAATCGATCTGTAGGAAAGTCTACAACAAATAAATAAACATTATATTTACAACTTTTAGGATGATTAGACAATGCGTAAAGATGACTCCAGAGCCGTTTGTGCCACTTGGACAGAAACTCAGTCCAGATGCATTTCAGTTCTAATTAAGTAACGAGATCTCACAGTCAGAGTCAGAGAAAAAAGTAAATCTGATCACAGCACAATCTCTATACTCCACTCTCTGGATTGTCTTGGACATACAGCTGCGCAAACCCTGGTATCATCATAAACTTTTTGCTTCTGCCTCATCTCATCCACTACGCAGGTGTAACGATGGCAATGTGTAAATCCACAGCTTAATCTGTACTGGAAAATCAATTCCAAAAATGATGTGGAGTGGCCAGATTATTGTTATAGTAAACACCTGTAGTTTGTCTTCATAAGAAGGATTAAGCATGACTGAAACAATCAGTAGCGAAGCTCTAAGTTGTAAAAGATACAGAAAAGCTATTAGGGATTTTACAAATGCCTTAAACCAGTACCGCTCTTACACAATTTTGTTTAAAGCTCTTAATATAAAGTAATTTTTTTTTCTCTCATAAAAAGTACACAAGAAGAGAATGAGCTCTGCATGAATTTCTTTGGGTAATCTGTAATGATTTGTTTTAAAGTAACATAAAATTTTATATCAATTTGATATTAATTTGTAACAACAACAACAACAACAACAACAATAATAATGATAATAATTAGCTCAGGCAGGTTTCTATTGATTTACTTAGTTTCCATAGCAACAGCTACAGTAGTTTGTTTTCTATAAGGAGACCAAAGAGAGCCTATTGAGATTCGTCTTGTTTTGTGGTAAAAGATGTTCCTAATATTTTTCTATTCATATTCCTTTTCTAGAAATACAATGCACTCCTTCTTCAGTCAGGCACAGTGAGGTATTGTTACCATCTTAAAGTTTTTCTATAACAGCACAATGTAAAGTAATGCTATTTGCCTTTTACAGAATTAAGTCAAGAACGACAAGCCGTTATGTTCTGATTCTTACACATTCACATTTCATACAAACTTCCAAAGTTTTGATTGTGTAAAGCTGCTTTGCGACAATGACATTTGTTAAAAGTGCGATACATGAATTTAAAAATGAATTTAATTGAATTTAATTAATATACCTTTTATTACCATTCATCAGCCTAAAGACACACACATGCTTGAACACACATGTACACACAAACACACAGTTTGCTTTATTACCAAAGAAACTAGAAAAAATGGAAAGTCCTCTGTCCTGAAGACTGAACTTGCTGACTGTTCCAAGGTAATGAAACTTGAGACTCCTTACAGAATTTAAGGGTGGTATACTGTAGCTTGCCTCTGTATAAATGGGAGCCGAAAAATGCCTTTTGTCCTAAAACCCATCCCTGTCATGGCTTATCCTGGGTCCTGTGTTTACTTCCTTTCATGTACTACTGTCAAATGGATTAGCAGATAAACAGTCAGATCCCACAGATGCCTGGGAATTTCTGGCGCATCACAATAAGTTGCTCCCATAGCCATGGGGTCTCAGTGACTTCAGCTCTAGCAGGTCTGCGTAGCTCAGCCTCACCCACATGTTCCCCTGAGCTTGCCAAGACCCTGGTATAAACACCACTCACACATTCACAGCTGCCACAGACCCCTGGCATGCCAAGCATTCACTGGGTCAGCTGAGTAGGGCAGGGCATATGTGACATGGCATCTCGAGCTGCCCAACCCTGATTCCAATCCTTGTGTGTTAACATCTGCAGAACAGTAAAAAAAAAAAAATAAGAAAGGGGGGAAAAAAAAAGAGAGGGCGAGATTTCCTGGATGGCTGCCATACATACAGTACAGATGCTCCAAAGCATAGCACCTGAGCCTATCGCCACTGTGAAACTTTATTATTAACCACGGCTAAACTGGACACAATGCTGTAACTATGCTACAGCAATGCTAATTATTCTAAATCGTATTTATAACTCTCTATTTTTCGAAGAGAATTCACATTACAGCGAAAATCCATACGCCTGAGTTGCATGGCAACCATGTTCAAGAATGCAGAAAGCTTCTTCTATGTTTCTCTACGTGTCCTTGATTGCTGACTACATAATAAAAGCCCAAATCAATAACATGCCTCGAAGTACTGTTTAGCTGTAATATGTGTTAACGCAGAGAAGAGTTCGTATGAGCTTCACGCAGTAGTAGAGGCAGAAAGAAGACATCTGCGTCCATGCCCGAATAATGTATTGCCATGAACGCCTCTTATCCATTGTTCTTGAGCTCCTAATAGCATTCCAGGCACGTTGTCCAGGTAGTGAGGCCTTTAAGATCTTGCCAGCAGCCCCCATCTTGGGCCTGCACCATGTTTTCTCAGCAGAAAGAAATTCTCAGAACTGTTGCTCAGACCTGCTCAACAGATGGTGAAGGATTCCACACCTGTCGTTCAAAGTGAGTCCAACCCAGTAACTTTAATAACATGTTAATGAATTCGGGAACTGTAGAGGTAAATTTAAAAGATGGATTTAAGACTTGGACAGTAATTCCAAACCATACCAAGCAGAGGTGAGACACACTGTACTGTATAGTACCATAATTTCGGCTTTGCTTTGTTGTATTTCCATATTATTTGAGTTTAGCTTTCTTCCAATGCTTTGGATATTGCTTGCATTTGTAATTAAACTATCTTTCTCCTACTCACTGGACAGTATGTCAACACCAGAGTTGCATCAGACTCCAGTTCCTGGAATGCTTCATGACCTACGAATATGGTTACAGTACCGCAGATCACCTAGTCTACTGTACATATGCACTTGTCACAGTAACGGTCACCTGATTGCACTGATTGATTATACTGATCGCAATCACCTAACCCCACTTACACACACACACACACACACACACACACACTCTATAAACAACACACAAGCACTCCACTAATCCCAAGTATCTCTCAGTCTATGAATACACTTTATATGTTAGTTGGCCACAAAGCATTTGGAGAACTGCTGTTCGATGCCAAGCGCCGCTGTCAGAAAGTGAGAATTATGCAAGGGATTAATCCTGCCTGATTTATGTAAAGTTGCTTTAAAACATCAAATTTCATTCTACACTTCCGAATGATGATTGCATATAGCATTGACATATTCATTTTACTTTTATTAAGTTTTTAGTGTAATTCTATTTAATCATTCACTCACTCTGTCTCTATAGCGCTTATCCTCTATATGGTCATAGAGGCCTGAGGTCTGTACTGTACCAGGGGCTTCGAGGCACCAGATAGGGTATACCATGGAGAGGGGTTCCAGTACATTGCAGGGAGCAAGTATGCACACACTTACATACTACGGGGAATTTGGAAATAGTAATTAGCCTAATCTGCATGTCTTTGGACTGTGAGAGGAAACTGGAGCCCATCAAGCACTGGGAGAACATGCACACTCCTCACACACATACCCCAAGGTGGGACTGGAATCCTTGAGCCATACTGTACCATTTTCCATTATTTTCCATTATTTATTTTCGTTCTACTTCTATTCTATTCTATTTTAAATAAATCTAAATGAATTCTAATTACTCTGTTCTGTTGGACAATGACCACTGTTAAAAGCATTATATAAATAAAATAAAATGTAATGTTCTTTCTTCCTACTCTTTGTTCGATTGTATTCTATTTTATGTATATTCTATTTTATTTAATTCAATTTTATTTAGTTTTGACCTGTTTTTGATTCTAGTTTGTTCTATTCTATTTCATTCTGTTCAATTTAATTTACTTTAATTCTACTATTTGCTGTTCTATTTTATTCCATTCTATTCTATCATATTCATATTCTATATTGGTTTTGTTCTGCTTTCTATTCTATTCTATTCTATTCTATTCTATTCTATTAAAAATAGTTTGAGCTAATGTTTAAACATTACCTTTTTTCACAGCGCCATTATGTATTTAACAAAAATGAAGCCAGGACAATACTAAGTACCCCCATGATTCACCATAAATTAAGTAATCTACAGAATGTTAAACTTCAAATTGTTTGGAAATGGTTTTATAACCCTTTCCAGATTGATGTGCAAAATTGTCTCACTGCTTTTATTGAGGTCCGAACGCCTGCTGATGATCATTTAATCCTAGGGCTGATGATTAGTAGCACCTGGCTGCAACATACTCTCTTAAATCCTGTGGAAGCAGTAAGGGAGTACTTAGTATTGTCCACATGTACTGCATGTTTGTTCTTTTTAAATAATGGCACGAAGAAACTAATTATATGTTGTTTGGTTGA
>JAQQZT010000011.1:8614341-8627050 GCA_030068275.1 Clarias platycephalus
ACCTAATTCCATATGTGTTATTTTATAGTTTTGAAATCCCCAGTATTGTTGTAGAATGTAGAAAATAATTCACTAAACAAAAACAAAGACATTTGCAAGTGTTCTAAAACTTTTGAACGGTAGTGTATGTGTTCACGAATATTCCACATGCAAATGTATAGGTAGCATATCATAAAAAGAGGTTGAATTCTAGCCACCCGGGAGGGAGGAAATTGGACTTAACTGAAAACGGAGGCGATCCTGGGCTCCTGGTTGGAGGATGAACTATGCAAATTGTTCCCATCCCCTATTTCTTGCCTGGGAATGATGTCATACTTTGTGGTGAAGATCCAAAATTTTTTTTTTTTTAAGTGCATTTGCATCTGCCTGATTTAACACATAAATATGCAAGTGTGGAAAATGTATCAGATTGTGATCTACAAGATTCTGAAGCTTTTGCAATGTTTGAAAGGTACAAGATTTTAAACATTATGGCGAGTAGTTAGCTAATGAAAGGTTTAGCAAATAAAGGTATTTAGGCATGGGGTTAGTGGTTAAACTGCTGGTTGCATGTCCGAATCAATCCAAGCTTGTCTTTGGAAAAGAAATTTGCATAGTTGATATGTAATTTCTAAATTGTGTTTCTATAAGGAATGTCGCTGTTCCTGAGCCCCAGCATTTCAGTGGTAGTGGTGACACTCCTTATACAGTACAGCAGCCAGTAAGCAAGATTTGTCAGGACCCAGTCTTTACATGACCTAGTTTCACCCCTCCACCTCCTCAAATCCTAAATTCCACATTTGATGCCAAGCTCCTTGGGTAACCGGATGGAGCTTTGCAGACCACTAGCAATGCAATTATTTGCCCTGCCCCAGTCAGACTATAGAGAGATTACTCTGGCTTGGTTGACATATTTGAAAAGGTTTTATTTTAGGATGGCCTGTATTGTACTGAGCATGACATTGAAAACATCAGTGCCACTTAACCTCCTTGATCTCTCTCTCTCTCTCTCTCTCTCTCTCAATTTTTCACTGGATTATATTATACCTTCAACAGCAACAGAAGTCTATTTATAGCATTGGTTAGCTTAATATCATCATAAACCGGTAAAAAAGTGAACTACAGCTTATTCAACCACTGAGATGTAACCCAGTGAATGTACACATGATAAAATGTAGATTGGAGATCTTGAAGTGGGCATGAGTGTATGAAAAAAAAAGCTTTAAATAATGAACTGCAAGCTGTAGAACGGCTTACACAAATTGGCATGATGACTGAAGAGCTCTCCTAAAAACCCCTAAATTCTATTGCTGGAAGCACATTTGCATCTATGTCTATCGCATCCCAAAAAGGATTAGGATCTTCTTCCTTTGCAGCCGGATATAGCATGTGGTGAATAATGAGCAATCATGCTATCATTACTATAGCTAGTTATGGCACATTCAAAAGTCTGACAGTTCATTACTGCCTTGTGAATCTCTTACCAGTAATAAAGATGGAACGAAACATAATGATTTGCTTTCGATTAATCTTGCAGCATAATGCAGTTTAATGGTGTTGTTTGTCATACATAGCTGTGTTTCAGGTTTGCATAACCTAGGGAGATGTTTAAATGTGTAAATAAGAGGGTGTAAAATCTAATAGGCTTTGTTGTCAAATGAACCTTTTTGGTTAGTGTTGAAATGATTCTATCCCTGCTGTCTCATGTTATGCTATATGAAGTTAACGAATGGAAAGGCAGCACTGTGATAGTAGAATTTTAGAATGTCTTCACCCTATTTGGGACAACTGTTCACAGCACAGCTTCATCCGCACACACCTTCATATGCGGAGGCACATTGGCATAGTCAGGAATGTCCACATGCATGTTTTTGGACGGTGTGGACAGTGACCTGAGATCAGCAACAAACCCCAGACTTTGGCGCTGTGAGGCATCATTGCTATCCCTCGCACCACTGTGCCACCTGTCCTTCGCAAGTCAGTATAATCAAGCGAAGTAGGTTTCTATTGCCATTGCTCCAATTAGCCTGTATATGTTGTAATGAAATATTGTGTCTGTAGGAATATGGTGCAACACCTAATACTATTTTTGGAATAGGCAAAAAATAATAATAATAAACTTACTAATGTTGGGTTATTGCGGCCATGGAGTCCATGCAAATATTTTCCGGTGTTAGAATTTTACCTGTAAGTGAATAATACCATACCAGAAGATAGTTCTACAGTATAGATCCTACAGCATAAACAACCAGCGAGACTGGAGGTACTACCTTTCATGAGTCAGAAAGATTTCCTTGGCTATCAGCCTTCACTATTTCCATGGTCCTTAGAGCCGACCATGGTCCTTACCACTGATGAAATAATGGGTAGTGGCAACCAAACTTGGCAAAATGTTACGGGCCCAGTTCTGCAACAAGCAGAAGTGTTGTGCTAACCAATGGCTCAGACCTCACCCACAGCTACTCTACTGTATTGGGCAAAGGTCTTCAGCCACCGCTGATTCTTTCATATAAAATGAAATGAAATGAAATTGAACGATTCACTGCAAAAGGCTATGAAGCGCCTAAAGATCAGTTGATGTCCAATGACATCAGCAGCAACCTCATTTCCCCTTTTGTCTGTCCCAAACACTCAGCACTCATGCTAGTATACAAATCACCGGCCAGATCATGTGTCATCTTCTGCACCTGTTTCTCTTTGATTCATGCCTTATGTTGGATGTTTTTAATGCCTGAATGAATTATAGGTCACTGAGTGGCTTAACAAACAAAAACATTCTCTGGTCAGGTACAGGGACTGGACTAAAAAAATGTGAGCTAAAAAAAAAACGGAGAGTAATTGAGGAAGCCTGGAGAACTATTCTTCAAGACTATGTTTAAAGAAAGTCTGGCTTTTTGGAAGCAAAATATGAAGAAATTAGTTGTGGCTCAAAACGTTCGCACAGTATGTCCAGGTCACAAGTGGAATTGCCCTATGCTTATACAATACGTAGCACCTTCCTTTTCTTACTGAAACCTGTACAGTATTTCATTCTGTTCAGGAGTTGGCAACTTGAGCTGAATCAGATTTAAAAAAAATAATAATTTGTTGAATAATATAAAATAGTTACGCTTTATGAATGACTTAATGAGATTTTAACGGATGGCAAAAGGTTTGCACTGTCAATGATTTCACCCAGGCATTGCCCGACCATGCATGAACACGCTATAATGGTTTGTCTAAATCTTCATGATTAGGCAATGTATGTATAAAAAGAATACTAAACTAACTAAATAAATATGTTTATATATCTGGTTTCTGCTTTTCACTGAATGGATTAAACTGTACAGTATTAACCACATCTGCAATCAGGACATGTAGGAGAAACTCCATTTGTCATTCTGATTAAAGAATCGATACCCTTGACTAATTATGCAAAAGTCATCAATCAGAATTTATCTGACTGAATATTGCAAGGCTCCAAAAATAATTAAAAACCCAAGAGTCAATATTACCTGTAAGAATCTATAGGTTTACAACGCAAAGAACTCGATGCAGACTGATGAATATATTTATGGTCATATACTAGATGATGAAATGATAAAACTGAGCTTTACCGTGTTATTATCCGTGAAGTTGTGTTTCTTCTAAATGGGTTTGCTTGGCATTCTTTCATTCGTCAACATTATTTATTATTTTATGGAACACAGATGGTCTACGTTGGAGCTTAGGTCAGAAAAAAAAGTGACCAATAGCCTTCAGAGCCATTCACAGCCCTTTTGATATATGCAAATTGGATGCGAAGTAGAAAAACAGTTGTATTTATTGTCTTTTAGAGGTCTTCTTTAGCAGTCCATGGCAAATGCTGAATCTACCCTTTACTGCCAAAACTCGTGAATTAAAATTCATTTCACATGGCCTTTTGGCCACATAGAATCTGAAACTAAATTAAAAACTCCTAGTAGAACAAACCACACGAGCTATATATATTTTAATACAAGTCATCTACTGCACGATCATGCCGCAAGAAAAAAGAGATCATTGAGCATTTTTTTTTTTCATTTTGTTCAAGTAATATTTGACGCTACACAAAACAAGCATTAATGGGACCATGAAAAATTGTATTGTTCCCAACATGCTGAGATTGTGCTAGGTGTTAGTGTTGTAACTGGTGGAGCTGCAAAGTATTTCAGTAGACTGAACTGAGCTATTGAATAATATGTAACAGGAAATGGATCACGGTCATTTAACACGAACTAATGCATTTTCTGTAGCAGACAGATTCAGGTTTAGCTCAAATAATCATTGCTGTTTGTGAGGCAAAGGCAATTCTAATTAAATCATCAACAATCCTTCTCCAACCAATGGTCATTTCTTCATATTTTCCTTCCAAAGAGCAAGACTTTCTTTATAATGTAGTGTTGAGGAATAGTTCTCCAGGCTTCCTGAAGTTTTTGGCTCTCAATGTTTTTTTCGTTTGTTAAGCCACACAGTGACCTATGAATCATTCAAGCATTAAAAAAAAAAACATCTAACTTGAGGCCTGAGCCAGTGAGAAACAGGTGCAGATGATGACGAATGATCAGGCCGGTGATTAATGTACTGGTGATGCTGAATGCTGAGTGGATGAGAGGGGAAATGAGGCTGCTGCTCATGAGGTTATTACACAACCCAATTTTAAATTGTATTTTAACTTGGCAGCCTGTCTCAGGAAAACATTTGTTCATATTTTTTATTTAATCTACATCATTTTATTAAATATAAATAATTAAGGGGTGGCTCAAGACTTTTGCCCAGCACTCTGTGTCTGATTGATTAACTGAGCAGTTGATTCAATTCAATTCAATTATATTTATATAGCGCTTTTAACAATGGTCATTGTCTCAAAGCAGCTTCACAAAATGAAAAGAAAATGTATGGAAGTGTGTACTGTATGAGTGAGAAAAAAATGTGTTTAGATAATAATGAAATCATCCCTGATGAGCAAGTCAAGTTACAGTATGTTCTAGAGTACTTTAAATTATGCTTTATTATATTATATTATACTGTAAGTCTGCCGAAACTGTAAGTAATGTCATGTACTGTAGTTGTAATGTCATGTATTTTATTTAAACAGTTTACACAATCTTCCATCTTTTGCTTGTACCTATCACTACCTGGTAATACCCTTATCTTGTTTGTTTAATGACCAGTTATTAATCTTGTACTGCTCGAATGACGATGAAGAATAAAGCCTTAAATAGGCTTCTTGTTTCCAGAAGTTTTCAGACATTTCTGACAATGCATACACCAAGCATGGAACCCAGGAGTGACTGACAGTGTATGCAAAGTAGAACAATCACAAAACTACCGCATTCCCTGCAGAAAAATATTTCCCCCCCCTCATAACCAGACGATCGTTAGAATTCACAGTTCCATTATAAATCCAGAGCCCATTGCGAAGCTTACTGTTTCAAGAAGCTGATAATCTGATTTATTTGGGCTCAACAGAATACACTTCTCCACTGTGATGGAGGTGGATGCAGAGAAAAGTTTATGAAACATTGCATACCTTACTGCAAAGTCCCTATGAGTCATTATTTGTTATTACTCAGTTAATATGTAGGCTTGTTTAAAAGGAAGGCGTTAAATATGTAAGAACATGTTGCTAATGTTGTACAAGTGTAGGTACAGTAACTACGGTACAACCCAAATAATGGAGTGAATGAGTCTTAAATCTAAATATGATTTCGCCAAGCGCATTTGATGGAGGTGGGTTATTTATTTAATTTATTTATTTACTTATTTATTTCAAGGCGTCTGAACAAAGTGTGTGTCACCGAGAGTGGGTCGCTAAAGACTGCATTCTTCAACAAGAACATTTTTTTATAGCATGACTATGACTATTTGAGTATATTGTGGGAAACCAATCTTCCCACAGTGATTATAAATTGTGCTGATACATGGATTAGAACTCATGATCACATGCTATAATATACAACATGTACTGTATCCTGTACTGGTTCACATTAACCAACTATTTGTATGGAAGTCATCCTACCTAATATAAGGCAAAAAAAAAAAAACATTGTTATTTAACAAATAAAAGATTAGGTTTGGTATGGTCTTTTTTTTTTTTTTTTTAACATGGAAGGAGTCTCCAGTGGGAGCTAATATTTCACTTCAACTTCAATAGAAAGAAACAAAAATTTGCTAGGGAGCATAAAGATGAATGAAGGTCATGTGGTCTGATGAATTCAGATTGACATCCCCCCAGGGAGGTGAGTACATCAGGGTAAGGAGGAAGCACATGAAGCTATGCACCCATCACGCATAGTGGCCAGTGTACAAGCCACTGGAGGCAGTGTCATGATCTAAGGTTGCTTCAGTTGCTTAGGTCTAGGCTCAGCAAAGTTATTTGGCAATAAAATGAAGTCAGCTGATGACCTGAATGTACTGAATGACCAAGTTACTGTATCATATCCATGCCCTTTTTTCTTCTCTAGGGGAACAGGCATATCCCACGGCTCAAACTGTAAAGAGTGGTTCTGAGAGCATGAGGAATCACCTTCACACACGCATTTGCCATCACACTACTGTATGCACTGTAATCAAAGCTAAACAGTCTTCTTTCCTAGGCTACTGTAGTTCCAAGGAAAGAAGAGAGTTGAATTTGCCCCTGATTTTTTAACATCGCTAAGCCTAGAACTGACCAATCAAATTTATAATGACCAAGACCTAGTGTAATGTACTTATACATGTAATGTATACACCTCTATTTTGATTTAAGACAGATGTGACAAAACCCCAACTATCCCTTTAAGTACTTTATCCTATGTTCATGTGAAAATACTTTTTAATCCGACAGAAACAAAATTCCAGTAAAGGATTCTTACATACTTACTATCCAGGTTTTTTTTTTTTAATTCTAAATAAGTTAACTACTTCAATTGAATCTGGTGTTTCATGCATTTTACCAAACCTCATTTCTTTTGCATTTCTTTCTTCTTCCTCATCTTCTTTTTCTTCCTTTATTTTTGGCTTGAAATAATGCTAAAAAGGCTAATAAACATATTGATATAAAGTAGCGGGTGGGTATAATAAATATTTCTGCATTAATTTTCATGGACTATAGGCCAACGATCATATGCATAATTCTCTGAAGAATACAAAGAAGATTTATATGAACTGTATGATGTAATCAATCATCAACAGTCACTAAGCCTTCATACTGTACAGTTTCAAACTGTTATGCCTTGTACTAAAATCATTAACATGCACGTTAAACATCTGCCCTCCGGCATTTTGTTAACACTACTCACTGTTAGAAAAATATATAACTCTACTTACAGTATACACCAAACATTATTAAATGGTAGACATTTAATTAAAAAGTCAGAGAAATCTGTGAATGGTGAGCAACAAACTACAGAGCATTGAAGATAAATGTTGAATCCTGTTGCAATAAACTCCTAAAAGGATGCCATGTTTAGCGTAAGTAAGCACTGGCAGGAGACCAGGATCTCCATTAAAAACATTGCTACAAATGGATTGTATTGCTGATTCTATGTTATAAAATGGATATAAAGGATATGTTCCTTCTCATGGCATGTGGTTGTTTCAGGTTTACAATTTTTTTTATTTAGATTTTTTTTTTTTTGCAATTGATCAAATATAGCAAACATTTTTATTTTTTTTCTCATTTTCTACAATGTTGAACAATACTAAGTATATCAAGAATAAAAAAAAAACACATATGGAAGTATGTAATTAAGTAAGGAAAAACAACAGCCTGTCAATGCTTTAAGGCTTGAAAGTCAGTCCATCTGGCAAATTGCAAGAACGTTGAGTGTAGTTTATCCTCAAGCGCAGTCACAAAACCCATCAAACGCTATAATGAAACTGTCTTTCGTTAGGATCGTCCCAGAAATGGAAGCCCGAGACAAACCCCTGCTGCAGAGGATCACTTCTTTTATACTTACCAGGGTCGGAAATTACATTTACATGGATGTTTCATAGAGCTCAAGTAGCAGAAACCTCTCAGCATCAGCTATTCACATGTGATTTTTTTTCATATTTTGGATGATTTCAGAATAATAATAACAATAAAGGACATTTGATTTGAATGTGTGATCAAAGTTTTTCAGTTCCAAATGTGCCCTTACAATATTGCTGAGGTATCTTTAATTGTAGGGATGTATTTATGGATATTTTTGTAAGTGAGATATCTCGCTGTTTCTCATTACTTTATAGCCACATTAGTCTTCAGTTTTAGCTTTAGTGCAAAATTGAATACGTACACCTCGTTATAATGAAGATGTCTCGGTTTATTGAGAAGATTTGGGGTAAGAGGGGGGTATAAAAGTTGTTTTGTTTGTTTGCTTTTAAAATCACACACCAGTCATCATTATTTCAAAGATCGAAAGTGAGCAATAATTCAAGTTCAGTGTTTGAACCCTACAAATTAAAATTTTTCACATACACAGTCATACACAGTACGATATGCAGTGAAATGCTTACACGACCGCCAGTGACCTTAAAAGTAAAAGCTTATTTATAAGAAATAAATATGAATAAAAAATAAATAAAATAAATAAATAAAATTCAGCTAGGTAAAATAAAGTAAAAATAGCAGAGATCATGTGCTTATATTATTCCAAGACAACTCTCATACAGTATAATTTAAATAAATCCGTATGAAAAAAATTAATCCAGCAAACATACAGTACACGCAGTGGAACTTCCCTTATGGACGAATCACACACATTTGATCAGATGCTGCTCACGTGTGATTGATTGCATGAGTAATCTGGGCTCCCATGTGGGAAAACAGGTTGACCCAAAACTCTCCATATGAACAGCGTGACTGACATAGGACATCACGTGCGATCACATGTGCATCACGTGTGTAGAATATATGGGCAAAGACATCATAAAAACGTAGCTGTGCGTAAAGTGCTGATGCGCACACGTTCGACCGGAGACCTTCGAGTACTCCTTTAACAGTTCTCGTTGAACTTTCACTCAGAGTTGTCCAACAGGAGAGATGAGGAGGAGGAGAAGGCGACTGGTCGGACCTGTGAGCGGCGCGTCTCCACGATTGCGCATGATACTGCGGCGCCGCACCGTTCCGCGCCGCAACTCACCTTGAAGCGGAGGCTGAGCGCGGTTTTTTAGCGCAGGAGCGACGCAGCGGTAGCCAATCCACGCCCCTCGGCCCTCCCACGTCTACCAATGACATTCGAGCGGGGGCGGTGTCAACGAGCTAAATTCCCGGGTTTGGTTTTACGCCGGCGTCGCTATCTAAAGGCGCGTCGGGCCGCGTCGCGCTGGTGCAGGTGCAGAGCGCGCGAGAGAGAGAGCACGAGAGAGCGAGCGCGAGAGATAAGGATGCGAAAAGGAGAGAAGGGGAAGAAGAAGGGCGAGAATGAAGGGAAGCGCCGGAGGAAAGGGTGCAGGGCATGAGTGAAAGGATTTCAGCAGCTGCCAGTGCGTCAAGCAGCCCGGGGGGCTCGTCTATGAATGATTTATAGAAAAGGGGGCACTCTGAGATATGACGAGCTCTCCGACTGGCTGGCAATAGTACTATGATTTGGTATGTGGCCACTTTGATAGCAAGTGTGTTCAGCGCCCGAGGAACGGCCGCTCAAGGTGAGTTGAAGTGCAACGTTTGATGCCCTTCCACGTCCAAGTTACAATGTAACTGCTGTAACCCTTTGACTTTGATCTCGTCTTGTTTGTTTGCTTGCTTGCTTGCTTGCTTCTTTGTTTTGATTTGTTTAAGTTCTAATTCTTATTGTAGGTGTTCCTAAACAGCCCGTATGAGTCTCGTTCTGAAGTTTCTGAGTCATACAAATGAACATGAAATCAGGTCATATCTGATTGAATATTAGAGAAGCGTTTTAGTAAAACTGCTAAGAACATGTGACAGCCTTTGGCATGTAGTTCAACTGTTCCTGCACCTGTGCAGCATGCACCTGTTCTAACACCATGATGTCATTCAGTTGTAAGATGTGTTTGATCATGCATGATAGCAAGAATGATAAAAAGACACATCAACTAGGGACATTTTGTAAAATATCATCTTGATTATATTTATAGTGCGTGGTATTAATATAATTAAGCCCGTTTTGATTGTTCTGTCGTCTGCTGGATCACTAAATTTTTAAATATAGTTTAAATTAATGCATGTAAGTGTTTCTGTCTAAGTGCATGCTGCTAGATGGTATTTCAGAACCAGAAGTGATGCAGTGGGTTTTTTCGTGATGTACCAGTGGACTCATATAGCCCTGCAGTTACACATTTGTCCACCAGGTGGCTAAACTATTGCAGATGATGACTAGGTCTGAAAGGCTCAAATTAATCTGTTCTTACATTAAACATTAAACACGTTGGAAGGGACATCTAGTTCAACTTGTTTATTATGCATTTGCTACCATGAATAAAGAAAGAATGAAGTGTTATTGCCTCAGCTGACCTGACGTGTCACTTCGTCTCTAACTAAGGGAAGTCTCTCGCTGTGCAGTGCTGTGCTGTGCCGGCCACGCACGGTGTTGCATATGCTTCACATTCCCCTCCTGTGTGACCAGATGAAACTGCCACCTTCTGCTCTTATACCGCTGCCTCAAGCTGTCTTCTGGCAAACACAGCTCCCCGGCTATAGGCCTGGGCATATGCCAGAGCTTGGGTCTCAGTTTTGCTTTGCTGCTTCTTTTTTTTTTTTTTTTTTTTTGCTCAGTCGACACAAAAGCAGCAAAGCAGCCTTCTCTTTCTCATAGAGCTGATGAGTTGGTCGGGATGAGGTCTACTAACTGGGGCCCGGAGGCTGAAAGATAGCAGACTGCTCTGTACTTGTTGAAGCATCTCACGGCTTCCCTGAGGGAACAGAGAATCTTTAACCATTATGGGAACATATGCCCACTAACGTCTGCTTCTTTTAAACTGATTATGACTAATCTGTATGCCCGAGTGAATGCCGCTCTGGTGATGCTATAATACTCTGGATCCAGACATGAAACGCTAAGAGACAAGCACATTTTTAGTGGCAAACTGTATTTGGAGCAGTTTTGATTATACTGATGTTGCACAGTGCAGCTGATTTTGTCCAAATTAATTTCTTCCCTTGTGTATGGATCAATCTCCAAAGTCATGCATCTCCTTTGGCTTTTAATGTCTTGTAATTATGATTTATAATGTTAGCTCTACTCCAGCCAAATCACTTACAGCGAGTGTACCAAGCAAACAGTGGAACGTGGCTGACTTACTGATTGCGTTGAAAAGCTGCTGAATACTAACTGAAGAGGAAAATGCTGTGGCAGCCAATTTCCAGACCATCTTGGATCCAGTGATTGTCGGTGGGGAAACCATATGGAATAAATCAGAATTTAGTCATTTAAGTAGGATATATTAATCCCTGTCTCACCTCAAGTTCTCGAATGTAGAACTCTCATTGCTAAGGTCTAAGTTATGTGCTTTATGACACAACATTTAGTTCTGACCAAGTAATTTGATTAGACAAGAGACATTCCATGGGTGATGAATTAGAGTAAAACACCACTGGGATGTGTAACTATATGCATCACTCTACTTCACAGGTGTTCTAATAATCATTAACCCCGTGAACAGGGGCATGTCTCGGTGTGTGGACCGAGGGATTTAACACCCTACATTGCGTACTAGCTTTTCATTTTATACTATTTGGCATTCAACCCTGGAACAGTCAGTTGGCTGAGGCTATTCCAAAGATGAATAATTGAAGACATAAAAAGAACTTCCTGTATGGTTTATTCTCTTCACCTTTTGCCTCTGTTAATTGCACTGTTGTTCACTAACTGCTGGTCACCAGCTTAACCAGTTCCACAAGCATGTGCGTTGGCGGAGCCATAAACTGATTAATTAATTAATTAAACAAATCATCCCACTTTCTATGTTTAATATACCAATAGCAGAGTCATGAGTTGACTAGAACCCAACACTGACCTAGCTGTGACCTTACAGTGATCAGGGTGTGGACCTGTAGACCATGTTGTCAAGTTCACATGGCGTAAAATACTACATTTTGTGAATTACTGCTGACTGAAGGACAGGAGTTTAAGAACCTTGTTTGTCTAATATATGACCTGATTTTATGAGTGCCATGTGATTTTTATGGCAAATCCTTTTTTTAGCAGGTGCTTACAATTCCCATGTCTAGTCATGGAGACTCAGTGCCACAACTGATCTGCTTGTTGATTAGCTTGTCAGTCAATTCTTTATGCATTGAAATATGTAGGACAGTAAGTTCCCAGTACTTAAGATCCCATGGCACCGAGTACCTTTTATATGGCCTTTCGCTTTCCTGTTTTCCTGTGTCGACTGAGTACCCTAGCAGTCTGTGAGCTATGCCTGGATTCCATTTCCTCACTCTCAGCACTTCAAAGGCCGTTTCCTGTCTCTGATACACTTTCTCCTGAGCCGTCTGTATCTTGTCTGCTGCCACAGCCCGAGAGAGAAGCATGTGTTCCAGCAAAGCCTCCCACAGGGACCGTGTGAAGCTTTGATTAATTTCACATACGGACATCTAAACTCTTTCACTTGTACTCCTGACTTCTCAGTTTCTTTTGAAGTTATGACCTTTTTTTTCCCTTATGGCTTTGAAAGTGTGTAAAGGTGCAGGTCAGGGCTTAGGCTCTAGTTCCGTACATTAGGCAATGTTGTCTGTCTTTGCTTGGATGTGTTCCAGTGTTTCAAAAATTACTTAAAAGGTGTCTCAAGTAGTTTTGGAGGGATGTAC
>JAQQZT010000011.1:8654525-8676215 GCA_030068275.1 Clarias platycephalus
ACAATGTAGAAAGAAAGAAAAATCAGGAACCATCATGGAGTTAGAAAGTGACCCCAAACTTTTGAACGGTAGTGTATATATACTGTAGGGGTTATATCAGTATTATAAGCATAAAATTTGCATTTACAACATAAACACTGCTAGCGTTTGTGTTAGCTTATTCAAACATTTCCAAATTCAGGAGGAATCACATGTTTGTACAATGTCTAAGGTAATCAAGTTATGGTAACAAATCAAACTTTTGCATATTAATACAGTATTCTAATTAACTACTTTATCCATTTTCACGAGCTCTTCACCATAAAATATAATTTATCTTCACATGTTTACAGCATCAACAATAATATGTTTTCACAGGTGAAGATTAACATGTTTAAACAGATAATAATCGGTTTATTAAAATAAACTCTTATAGGTTAGAATCACTTTTATCACTTTATTCTTCAAAGCACATTTACAGTAGCATAAATGTATTACTTGATAATTAAGCAATAACTTTTCTTTTGGAAAAAGGTGTGTAGTATTTTTCGAATTAGTTACTAAGGTTTTGACATCTTGAGCTTCTTACTTTTAACGCATGTTTTTGTTAACCATAGAAGCAACACGATACATTAATTTCCCTGTATTCTGATTTCTTTTAGTTCTTTTTGACTAAATATGCTTCGTATGGAGTTTACGTTCATTACATGGTTCTCATCCACTCCATACAACTGGACCCACAGTGCATACAGTATTCGAACAGAGGCCTGTGTGTTACATTCAGAATAAAATGGTTTGGCCCTCTGATGTAGACATAGGCAGTCTTTTATTGAATTTTTTTGGCTCTGCCTTTCATTTTAAGGGTCACTCACAGAGCTGCATTATTTGAGCCAGTGTAGAGTTCACTGTAAAAAATAAAAAAAGATCTTATGCTAAACAGTCTAGTCAGTGGGTTGTAAACAGGCCTGTTCTTTTATCTGCATCAATTGGGAGTGTTTTAACTAAATAGTTCTAAAGAAAAACCATTTGACACGCCAGTTTTAGTGACGTAGCCATGATACAGAGGATGCATTCATTGGTCTCTTTGGCGTCTAAACATCTGTGCACAGCAGAGGCTTTATATACATCCGCTTTGGCACAAGAAATTATTGTACAAAAAGCTGTTTTGTAAAAGGAAAGATCACCTTAGTGATGTACTATGGTTTGGTAAGATAAAAACACACTGTAATGAAAACTGCAAAGTAATCTTCTATACAAAAAAACAGTAACTATAACAAATTACTGTATGAATTCAAAATGTAATTTTAAAGTGTAGTGCTTTCAGAAATGTAATGGGTGGGAGGGTCCATGAGGTGTGTTTTGTCCAAATATGCTAAAATAAATGGATCTGCCATAACATTAAAAACATTAACATTGAAACCACCCAGGATTTGGGTTATCCTGGGTGGTTTCAATGTTAATGTTTTTAATGTTATGGCAGATCCATTTATTTTAGCATATTTGGCCCCTTGGAGTGGGGCCCCGCAGGGCCTCTCGGGGTGAGCTGCGGCGTCTAGCACCATGATGTTAGCACTGGATCCTTTGGGTGCTGCTGGTTGCGAGGTGAGGCCCGAGGTGAGGTGGGAACTGGGAGGTTTGTATTGCACTGGGAGGTTTGTAACTGGGAGGTTTTCTGTACTGTAGCCTTGGGCTCTTTGCCTGTTGGTGCACAGGATGTTCTGGTGCCTTATAACGAGGCTAGCATAAACTTTTTTCCATCGGTTTTGTGCTTCATTGGCTTTTCTGTGGGATTGGACCAGAAGGGCTGGCCTTTGCTTCCCGTGAGTATGTGTGAGCCTTAGATATCCATGATCCTGTCACCAGTTTACTCACATATAGTTGGTGATCAGTGTGGTTCACTTCACCTGACATCTTAATGTTATAGCTGATCGATGTATATTGGTTTAAAAGATGTAGCTTTTGAGTCCTGTGTCTCGAATGTACTCCAATAAATCACTTTTGCTGAGGGATATCTTAGTAGAACACCTGAAGTAGTTTTGACCTTTATTATACCTTTAGCATGTCTGTACCAGAGAACTATCTTTAACCAACAGCATGTGTCACTGTTGGTCCTGTGGTTCTGTCACCTCTTTATCGCTGCTGTAAAAGCATCCCAAGACATTCCATTGTTCTTGAGCAGCTGTGACCCATTTACAGCTCTGATTTATTGATCTGCAGGGCACAAGAAAATTTGCTGCTCATTTTCTCAGCTGAACTACTGTACTAGTAGACTTTCTCACCCCATTTTGTGCAAAGCTAACTTTTTTTGTGGTGCCTGAAGCATATGTTTGCTTAGTCTAAATGGATACAATCAATCAGACTACAAAGATTACGAAATATTTAAGCTGCTTTACTGTAAAAGCTAAAACATATCTGGTCTGTCGCATCAAAAACATTTCGCAGGGAGCAGCTCGACTGTACAAACCAGGGATCTGAACTCACCGCAGCCATTCGGAGAAAAGTAGTCGGCCAAAACACAGTATTTAATTTTTTTATGTTATACATACAGTACTGTATAATACAGAAAATGTGTGTGCCAAAGAAGCTACTGTACTTCTGAAGTTTATGCAACATGGAAGTGACTGATCTTGCTTCCCTAAAAATTTCAAGTTACTTCTCTGTTTGGAGAGATGATGTTGTACAGTACTGTATGTGCCCCGATATACTGTGTACAGTAAAGTACATACTGTATATGTACTGTCTTGCTCCAACTGTATTTATATTTAAATTGCTAATCATTCATATTTCTTTATGAGCATTGATACTACATTTGGCGTACAGGTAAGCTTCTAGAAGAATATGACCTGTAAAAATTGTTGCTTAAATAGTTTTTTGGTAAAAGCTTAAAAAGCAAAAAATGTGTAGTGTCTGTAACTGTGTCAAATTCATATTGCAATATCTTGACAATTTTGCATTTTAGAATAATACACTTTTTCAGGTTCATGTCCTTTCATGTTTGGCCAAGTTTCATCTGAATGACAATTAAGATTATTAAAAGATTTGACTTAAAGTTATGGACACTACATGTGTATGCATATTTACAAAAAATGAAGAATGAAGAACGAGAGATAAGAAGCATTAGGTATTAAGAAAAATGCTTTTATATGATCCAATCTGAAAATTCACTTTTCCACCTACAGTAGGTGCTAAAAAGAACACTTTTTAGCACCAATACCATGTTTTGGCCGAGTATAATATGATTGATATCGCCAAAGGTGATTGATGGTATCAATCATATAATATGATTGATCCCACCTCCGAGCTGTTACACCTAGTCAGTTTTCAAGTATCTAAGCACCAAGTCTATGTCCTGTATATTATATTGCTGAGGTATACACATTAACAAATGCATGTGTGAATTTGTCTTTGAATTTCAATAAAGTCTAAAGCGCGATGTTTCTATGTCCCTATCTCAGGAAGAGCTAGCCTGCATGGGAAGTCATCTTTGCGGATTGAGAGGGTACGTTCGGATGATCAGGGCTGGTACGAGTGTAAGGTGTTGATGTTGGAGCAGCAGTACGACACTTTCCACAACGGCAGCTGGGTGCACCTTACAGTGAATGGTGAGTCATGGACTTCTAATGAGCCCTGGCATTCTGTCTTGGACAAGGTTATAATCTGCAGGCAGGATGGTTCTATCACTTATATTAATTAAACTTTGGTTTGGGTCTGAGAACCAGGTGGTGGATCAGTCCTGATGTCTGTGGGCAAATTCAATTCAGGAAATTACAACTATTGTTTGGATAGAAGTCAGAAATCCCACAATAACAGTAACATTTATAATGTATCCTTATTAGTATGCATTCAGCATGTGTTACAGTAAGGGCTAATCCAGTGCCTTACTAGCTTGAGGAATTGCGGTGGATGATCCAGTGCTAATCATGTAGACCTCAGGAACGATCTTACCCTGAGGCTTTCGTAATGTTTTTTTATTAGCATTGTGTTTTTAGAGTATACTAATACCATTTCATAGATGATATACAAAAAAAAAAAAACATAAACTACTCACTTTTTCTCTTTTTGCTGCTGTGCTGCATTACAATCCTGGTTCAATACAGTCATGTGAAAAGTTAGTGCCCCCTTTTTTAATTCTCCAGCTTTTAGTATCAGGTAAATACAACCTCAGACTAACACCAGCGTATAACGTCTTTTCACTGTTCCATAATTTATTAAACAAAAATTAAAAAGAAATTTAAAAAGCATGCAGACTATACTAAGTACCTATTACTGCTTCCAGTTGCAACCAGGTGCTCCAAATCATCAGACCATGATTAATTAATTATCAACAGGTGTGAAGACTCCTACTGTATGAAAGCAGAAGTTCTGGGAGTTTGTAGTTCTGAAGCGTTGACAGAAGCTTGTAGAAAAGCACCTGTTGCTGCACATTAACTTGGGTTATAATACCATTTCCAAACAATTTGAAGTTTAACATTCTGCATTGACAAAGGGAAAGCATACAAGATAATTGCCAATCTGCCCAGGAGTGGACATCCCAGCACATTCACTGCAAGATTAGACTGTGCAATGCTTATAGAAATAAAAACAACCCTACGTCTCAGACCCTACAGGTGTCCCTGACCTTGTTAAATTTTAAAGTCCTTGACAGCACAATTAGAAGAAGACTGAAAAAATACGGTGTGTTTGGAAGGGTAGCCAAGCGAAGCCGCTTCTGCCTAAACAAATTGGTCAAATGACTGAGGAGAACAATATCCTATGGACAAATGAGACCAATGTATCTTCAAACCTTGGAGCTACAAGCTATTGAATCGTGGGTGTACTTGGTGTTGCCCACATAATTCTTTTCCTTTATTGTCTTCATTTTGGTTAAGTAAATAATGGCATGGTGAAAAAAAGTTCTGTTGTTGCTTTGAGGTTGTATTTGGCTAATCCTAAGACCCACTATAGACGGATCATTAATTCAAATTGAAAGAGGGGCAGTAACTTTTACACATGACTGTATATAGCATCAAAACTGCAGTGTTTATAGTAGCTGATATGAAAACCGTATTCATAGAGGAAAGTACATGCAGAGTTCACACATGCCACCTTGAGAGTCCCTAGCTGGCGTGTATTTTTGTTAAAAGAATACAAAAGTAGGATAAGGAGGCTCTAGGTCTCCCAAGACCCTGTACTGTACAAGATAAGCGGTATAGGGAATGAGTGAGTTAGAGTGAGTTTTATGATAACACAGCACACCTTCAGAGGTCTTGTGGAGTCCATGCCTTGATGACTTACAGCTGTTTTGGCAGCACAATGGGAAGGTGGTTTTGATGTTATGGTTAATCGATGTATACACACTTTATTGAGTTACACATTACCATTTTATGTGACAGCTTGTAGCCGCCAATAAGACTATTTCAGTTTCTGCAGCTGTCGATTTTTTTTTTTATGTTTCTATGAAATTTGAAATATTTTATCGAAAATGCATGACCTACGGTTAACGGTATCATCTATCACATATGTTTTAAGCACGTACATTGTCATTTTCAATTGCAACACAAACATTGTGAACACATGGACAGAATTCCATTACTATATTTGCTCAGTCCTGCTTGCTGTTGCCTTGAGAACTGCGATCAGCTCTGCATTGCTGTTTTTTTGTTGTTGTTGCTGTGATGGACATTCAGTGTGCTGAAACCCCTTGCAAACATCTGTTGAGAAATCTAATTCCACAATTGCATGTGGAAGTAGACAGATTTTGCTTATTGCAGCTGTGTATTGAGGATGTTGGATCACTTTTCTAAATCTGGATGGCTAAATCTCGTCAGTGTGCCGCTACGGAGTTGTGGAGCCACAGCAGCACTGGCTGTCTGTCTAGGGCCAAATTGAAAACCATTGATTTGGTCTTATCAGCTAAGCTCTGTGACAGCATGCGAAGCAATGAGACGTGTGTGTGTGTGTGTGTGTGTGTGTGTGTGTGTGTGTGTGTGTGTGTGTGTGTGTGTGTGTGTGTGTGTGTGAGGGGGACTTCTGTGTTGTTTGTGAATTGGTGCCTGGTCTTAAATCTGGCAAGTTAGCACAGACAAGGTAGACTGTTGAGAGGCCAGCTAATCTGCAGTGTGTGAGTGTGTGTGCTTCCTGCAGTGTGAGTAGCACTTTAATATCAGTGCTTGTCTGTGAGAGTCAACAGCTCCGGGAACCCTTTGGCCACAGCAGGTTACATTGAGCTATCACCTAATTCCTGGCTCTTCCATATTAGAAAATAGATTTTTTTAAACTAGATTTGATACCTTTGTAAATAATTAGCTTATAATCAGAATCCATCGCTTTTGGAAACAGTTGTATGTTAAAAAGCGATTTAAACAACATTATTGCTGATCTCGCACTAGAATGATAAAAAAGTAAAGCATTTTTACTTTTAAGATGGAAAGTTTTATAATGCAGAATGACCAGTGATGCACATAGAATAAAAAGAAATCCACAAGTGATTGACAAACACCGCATAAGAGCAGTGGATGGCAAAGAATTTAATCATGCGTACAATATCAAAGTCCTTAACCTCCTTTAAAATCCTTTTAAATTCTTACTCCTTATGCAAAAATGGAAAACTGCTATATAAAATCTTAATTGTCTGTGCATTAATTGACAGAGTAATCTGATTAGAGGCATTCTACGAGTATTAATAATAGAGCATAACAGCACTCAGGTCCTCAGCACTGGAAAGAGGAGAGATCAGCTGCCTGCCAAAACCAACATGCAAACCAGGCACACAAACAAAAGACATCTGATAACGTTGTCATTTTATACAAAAACCTTGTCTCTTTAATAATTGCCTATAAGTCGTTCTGTTGTTTATTTTGTTTACGGTTAATGTGAGCTACAAAGCTAACTATCTCCTAACACAAGACTGATTCTCCAGTCCCTCTCTAACTCATGATCAAGAGCATGTGGAACAAGTGGATAGTGCACCCTATTGTACACCGCGCACTAGCTTTAAATCAACCTATCTGATATTGTAAAGTGAAATATACAAAGAGAAAGCAATATCACACTTAAGGTCATTTTGTTAAATTCTGTAGTGTCAGGGCTTTGTAACACTTAATACTAAAGTAGTTGTTTTGTTTCGTGACGTGGGACAGTTAAGATTATGCTTTGTGGTATAATCTTAAAAAGAAAGGCCGGTAAAGCAAGAACCATTTTGAAGCTGCTTTTTAGTGTAAGATATATGAGGATATACTTCAAGAATGCTCCGAATAATCTGGATTTTGGATTTTTCATTTGTCTTTTTGCGTGATTGTTTATTGCAACTATCCTCGATGTGATGTTGTCTCCGGCACTGCCATTTCTCAGTTCATAATTAATTTGTGACCTGAAAGCAGTTTAACCTATTTCTTCTTCCTAATCTGCTTGATGGAAGGATTACAGCAGAATTGTACTTGATAAAAATAAAGAAAGAAAAAAAGAAAGAAAGAAAGAAAGAAAAAAAAAAATCAATTTGAGGCAAAAGTAGCCTTCGGGAAAACTGAAAAACTGGCAACACTGACGAGCGTTAACAAGAACCTTCAGGTGCTTTTTAAATCAGGCAGTTCTGAAAATTCCCCTCAAAAAAAGTATCAGTTTTTGATTCAGGAGAAGAAAATACCCACTAGCTGAAAAACTCCTGCTGTGTACCGGTGTCTAGTAAAAGATCCTTTAAAAGTGTTACCTTTATTCGTAAGAAGCTCCTGCTTTTGAAATACAAGCTTCGATTTCCACCATGTAATGTGCGTTGGCACGAGGAATTAATGCCATTAATAATGTGACGCTGATCTGCGAAGTCTTCTTTCTGTTCCTGCATCCTGCTGTGCTTTGAAAAGCAGGAATTTACATAACCTTATGAATACATACATGTGACCCGGCGATGAATTCCCCCAGCCTGGCAGAGGGATCCTCACAGTGACGGGCGGAGAGGTGCGCTCCAGACTGTGCCGTGCTAATTGTGGAGCGCTTACTGCTTGGCACAGTGAGCGCTTCTCCTCCAGGCTGTCACTGAGAGCTTTTGATCCCCGGTAGCTGCTGCTCCCCGTCTCAGAGATGCCACCGCCGCTGTTATATCGTTCCTGTGATATTCTCACCCTCACACGTGCTCTCCAGCGGCTCGAGTGTGAGGGAGGAGAGAGGGGGTGTGTGTGGAAATGATGTAATGCTGCAGGGAGCAGGCACTCCAGAGACGTGTGTAGGTGAATGTGTACTGTATGTGTGTAGACGCACGCATATGGGGGCATGTTCGTACGCCATCGATTAGCGTGTGTGTAAACATTAGCTTCTGTCTTTAGTCACTGAATTACGCATTTGAAATGCCTGAATGAGCTGTAGTGATTAAGACGCTCAAGGGTATGTGAGGCATAAACAACGAAGCTTAACTAGTTAGTCAGTTAATGATTTTCTGAGCTGAAAAAGAAGGCACGTCAAGGTTACGGTTCTCCCGCACAAATAAAAGAGTGTGTTTTACATGATTTTTCGAAAATGTTCCACTTTTGATTGTGCAGGATAACAGAACATAAAAGTAAAAACTACCTTTATGTGTCTATATAGTCCCTATTGTTACACTAATGCACTTATTCCAGCGTGTCACTAGTGCTTGGATACCATCACGGTAGAAAGTTTTCTCTGTACCCCTGAGCCATGATCAGACTGCCTACTTTAGGCCTAAAACACTGGCCTCCCAGGAACTCCTTCAATGTCCATTTCTCTCCTGGAAAAAATGCTTTTGTAATTTTTAAGTTTTTTAAAGTAATTTTAGAAATGATAAGACATAAGACATGTACCATTCAACACAGTGAAATGATGATGATTATTATTATTATTATTTTTACATATCCCAGTTAGGAGGCTGGACTCAGAGCACAGGGTAAGCCAGGATACTGCACCCCTGGAGTAGATGGGGTTTAAGACTTTGCTCAAGGGCTCAACAGTGGCAACTTGGCAGTTCTGGGTCTTGAACCCCCAACCTTCTGATCAGGAACTGAACAAGACTTGATAATATGCTCTTATAATAGAAACCCTCTTTAAGCGAATCATCATTTATTATCTTTATTCAGGTAAACCATTATTAACTCATAAAGCCTGCGTCATGTCATTAATTTTAATCAAATAAATGCTGAGAAGTGCACAGATTGCCTTAAAAATCCAGCTTGAATTGATTTTGTATAACAGTGGTACTGTACAATCTCTGTCCGCAAGTTTGTGTTTCAGCTCAGCTCACAGTTACTTTGTATTTTTCCTACACAGACCTTTGACTCTCAACACAATAATATATCACAGTTCAGATTTTGCTAATATAAGAAAAATTGCAATTATCACATTTTGGTAACTTCATTACTATTGCTGTGAGTTATATGGATGTCAAATCCCCCTAGGTTAACCTTTTCCTGTTGCCATAGAAAAATGGATAAGTAGTATTAAAAACGTACTTTCTGGTAGCAGGGTCAGAAAAGAGAGCAAAGTGATTAAATCTACTCTAACATGGCAGCAAGTCAGCAGTAATCCTTTGGGATTGAACAAGAAGGTCACCATTGTTTAGCCTGACCCTTACACGGAATCAGATTAGTGTTATGTATGAGTCTACATGGCAGAGCTGTGTATCCCTCATACCTCCCTCATCCCTCATGCAAATGACTATTATAGTGCCTTTTTGGTATCTTTCATTATGGCAAGCTTGTGTGGGATGTGGGGACGTTTTTGTACTTGGACAATTACATGAACACTCACAAACATCTTACCAGAGGAAGTATAGTAAAGCCTGTCCACTTGGAAGCCATTTTGGCATCACTCCTGGAACTTATTTCCACTCATACAAGTCAGGTCAAGTCAAGTGGCTTTTATTGTCAGTTAAATCATACACAGCTGGTACACACCGTGAAATGAAACAATTATCCCATAGGGCCAAGGTGCGGCCTAGGTGCTGCATAAAACAACAGTGAACTACTGGCAAATATGCAGTACAGCTTATCCTGTACAAGGTTGCGAGAAGCCTGGAGCCAATCCCAAGGGACCAAGGGCACAAGGTGGGGTACACCCTGGAAGGTGTGTCAATCTATCGCAGGGCACACAAGCACATACACATACACACATTTACAAACTACGGGCAAGTTGGAAACACAAATTAGCCTACTCTACACTCCTTTGGGCTGTGGGAGAAAACCCACCAAGCATGGGGAGAACATGCGAACTCCGTGCAGACCTGAGGAATAAAGTGCAAAGATAGGGTGTGTGTATACCATAGGTTCTATTGGTTTCAGTTTCTTTATAATCTACATAAAGTAATAAGAGACTGGAATATGTTGTCTATGTTGCCTTCCAGTAAATAAAAGTTTAACATTTATGATACTTTGTCAGATCTTAATCATATTTGTGCACTGTTGTTTAGAATAGTTATTTCTTTACAGCTATAAATAGTAAATAAATAAACAATGCCACACAATAAATAGAAAACATTCAATGGAAGATCCCCATAACCCACACACAACAAGGTTGTGTTAAGGACGATTTGATCTTGTTGAGCTCGACTTGGGGAGCTCTCCATGGTGCTGATGGCTTCACAGCCTGGTGTAAGCACTGAGCATTCAGCTGAGTGGGCCTGACCATATGTTGCAGTCACTCTGCAGATGGTTTTATGGGCAATAGAGAAGGCCACAGTCCACAACAGACAGCAGTAAAGCACTGGATAGTGATGAGTAAACTGTGTTTAAAAATGAGTTTTGACATGGAACGGTGGTTATGGAAATTGGTCCCAGTTACTTCAGTTACTTACATTGTACTCGTGCTCCGGGTGACAAACCCCATGGCCTGTGTGCAGAGGAAGGGAAATTTATAACAACAAAGAGTTTTCGTAATGTATTATATGAACCTCAATTTTGATTTAAGACAGACTTGGAAATAAATCTAACTATCCTGTTCATTTGGTATCTCCCAAATGCTTTACCAATTTCTGCAGGCATGCGCTATACAAAATATGACCACTTTCTGGTAAAGAAAATTGTCTTATAAGTAATCTGACAATTTAACAACTAATGTGATTTTTTCCCCTTTTTTATGGAGCCTTATAAGCTGTGAAAAAAGCCTTAAAAAATATGACTTGCTTGTCAGAGAGTGCTCCAAGTTGGACACAATGAGTATTAGTAAACATATAGAATATCTGACTTTAAACACAAAAACCTGATTCCTGATTTTACTTACCACAATTGTTTCAGAATGTCAATCGAATTGCCTGTGTGATTTGGTTTTGCTCCTTGTAACTTATGCATAATACATTCATTGATTAATTACTTGCAACTAAAGCAACACCATCCGGCTCCTGTAATGCTACTGCAGACCAGAGAGACTACTATAATGCATTTATGTACTTTGGCACTGCGGTCATGCCATTTTCTTTACATCTCATTAGGGATGAGTTAACATCTCCTGAGTAAAGTTAAGTCACTGCTCTGTGTCACCAGATGGACGTCATCGGTTTTTGTATAGTGTCTCTCTTTCACTCAGGATCATTGTACACATTAATAAACAGTACAAAAAAATCTCACCAATGCAAAATAACAAAACATAGTATAACCATAGCCAAACAAAATAAAATAATGAAATAAACCCTAGAGGTGGTGGAAAATCCTGTAAAGTGTCTCTTTATATTTACACTTATTCCACCTTAAAATATCAGCTCTGCTGACTTCCGGGTTTCAGAGTTAAATCCCAATTAGTGTTAAATGGAAAGCTAGTTAGCTAGGTGTACACTCCCTTGATCTATACATGATCATGCCTGATTGGAGCTCTGCTTAGGCGTAATTAAAACAACACAGAGGCAATTTGGAACAACTTAGAAGCAATTATTAATGAGACAAAGTGTGGTTTAACATAAAAAATAAAAAAAACATTATTTGATGTGTTTTGAAAGTGGGTTTTGGGAGGAAGCTGCTCTCTCCTCAGTACTGCGGACCATACCAACATACTTTCACCTAAGCCAGTGCCTGACAGTTAGTGCAATTAACCATTATCAGACACCCCGGCGTGTGGCATGACATATATAGTTAAACCGCCCAGTGCTGTTATCTATTATCACGACTTATGGATTGCCTCTCGGTCAGAACTAACTGCGATATAATTATCATTATAATCCAATAATAATCTAAATTATTACAAGTAACTTACAGCCTAAATGTAAATATAACTACAATTTGGCTGTTCTGCACGCTATTCTCTAATCACGCTGTGTACTCTTAATTCTGTTTTATACCAACACAGCACATACCAAAGTTCACCTCATATTATTACTAGCTATGCAATAATTGCTATGAATATTTGACTACAACACATTTGGTCATTTGTTCAAGCCAAAAAAATTATTCTGAAATGTGAAAAAAATAGCCAAGGAGCATTTTATATATATATATATATATATTGTAGTAAAGCCAAGACTGTTTTGAAATGAAAACGAAAAACAAATGAGCACAGTGTACACAGACCCCATGCTCATATCAGCACCTTTTTCTGGCCAGTGCAACCTTAATACCCACAGTCTGCAAAACTTTCCTATGATTTATTGCATTTCTTTTTGATATGCTGCATCGAAGGCAGATATACTGTATGAGCCAACAGTGTGAGAGGATGAACATCAGTTCTGAGCAAAGAGGATTTTTCTCATTATGACTTGCTTGTAAATGCTGGATATGGCATTTACATTCGTCTGTAATTAGTTCTGTGTATCAGATCTCCTCTCTCTCTCTATTGGCATCTCTAGTGCTCGATTCTGCCCTGCCTTTACATTTATTTCGAGCATCTGGCTGCACTCCATTGGGCCATTGTCTCACAGAAGAGGGCAATGAAATCTCTCCCTTGTGATTTTCAATGCATTTTGTTATGGTTTTTCTGAGAGCAAGTCATTTCTAGGGTCATTTAATGCACTTCATCTGTGTACGTATAGTATACAAGAGAGCCGGTGAAAGAGAGAGGAAGTGGGAGAAACAGGGAGAGCTAGGGGAGACAGACTAAAAGAAAAATTCATTGGTAAATGCATTGCCAGTTGCAGCGGCAGCAGCAGGAACACCAGGAACTGCCTGAGAGTTGAAAGAGGCTCAACTACTCTCTACTTTTTTGGTTATTTCTCTCGGCATTAACACTTTGTTTCTGAAGGAAGTGCACAGCACATCATTCTGAACCTTTATTTTAGAGGGGGTGGTATACTGTGGGTGTTTCTTCTCGGTTCTCTGTTTTCCTCCCCAATCCAAAGACATGTAAATTAAGCTAATTGGCGTTCCCTAATTGCCTGTAGTGTATGAAGGTGGACCAGAGGTCCTACCACGGTCGTACTAGATGGTAAATACAATGGTCACCATTGGCCTACACGGTCCCTAGTTGGACTACAGAGGTTTCTAGATGGGTATACTGTGCCTTCATATGCTGGTATTTGCTCAGAAATTAGCTCAGCTGTGTACTATTACCATGGGTTCATGTGAGCAAGCATGGAATTGGTTGCTTGATTTATGCTTTAAGCTCTCTTCCAGTTTCACTGACATATTAGCCAACCGAGTGCCTAATGGTACTCTTACCAGAGCCACCAATGATCCTTCCAAGCTTGATTTCTCTTTATCTATACATTTTAATGCGATTTTCCACCAGTATAATATCTTGTGTTACTCTGTACACAAGAACATGTATAGTTAGCATAGGCAATACTCTGGTATTTGTAACCGGCTCCGGATGTGGAACAAATTAAAGAACAAATGACATGGCATTTATTTATTTATTTAAACAACTGGCATTGATTTATTTAGTTTCCATGGTCTGGCTGGCACACGTCTTCAATACCAGACGACAGCATCTTTTCAAACTACGCGCTCACGCACCATTGGGAGCGGCGTAGCACACTCGGAGGGTATCCGCTCCTTAAACTTGCGTGAGCTCACAGATGCACATGATTGGCTTAGAGCCGCGATTTAAGCGAGAGTGTTTTGTTTTTGTTTTTTTGCCCGCACCCATCCTACCCTTCTGATAGAAGTTGGCCAATCAGCTCTCTCCAGGCCCCCGGCTGCGAGAGGCTACAGCATCAACCATGATTCGAAATTCTCCAGATGATGGCGCGGGCACTTTACCGCCGGGCGATTTTGGATTGTGTATGCGTCTGACTGTCTGCTCTCCACCACCATCATTAACACACCAGCTTTTTGTTTGTGAGTTGAAGTCAAAATGGCTGTTTGTTAGGAACGTGTTTCAATTCCATTACAAAATATAGTACTGCACAGTGGATCATGCTACGTAAGTATAATTTCAGATATCAGCCAATGACAAAACTGTAGTATGCAAATGAGAGCTATATCAAGTCATTTTATTTTGATCAAATGCAGTCAAAATTTTAAGTCTCTAATATAAGCCATTCATCCGATACAGCCTCATAATAACGTTTCACTGCAGTATGTGTTACCTGAAATGCTTACGGTTTGTCTGTCTTCAAGAATGCTCCTTTTGTTGTTCATAACCATAACAGATTGATTCAAATGGTGTTAAATACAACAATAAAAAAGAAAAACAGAACAAAAATAACAGTAGTTAAATAGACCACAGTGCTCTCTGGGTGGTCATAAAGAGAACTAAATACATATTGAACAGACTTTCTTTTCGGGTTATGAAAGCTTTGCAGTACAAAGTATAACACACTTTTACACATCTCATATTCACTGCAAATTTAGATTTTTAAACATAATGCTATTGCGCTAGCACACTACCATATTTAAAGCAGCAGCATACGGGAAGGACAGTCGACCATCACAAGGGTGGGTACAACAGGCCGATTAATCCTACCACAACTACTATTCAAGTCCATATTATGGCAAGAAACACTCAGTTTAGTAAAGAGAAAATGTAAGAAATAGAATTTTCCCCAAATGCAGCCCGGAATCTGGAACGCTAGTACAATGTACACATTCTATAACCCTCTTTCCTTGGAAAATTGATTAGTTCAGCTGAGACTCAAATGAAGCTTCCGCACTCCTACTGAGCTAAACTGAGTTGGAATTCTCAAGGTTACAGTGTATTTAGACTTTATTAAACCTAACTCTTTTCTTTCCTTTTTAGCCATACAGCTAGTTTCTGGTTAGCTATAGCGCTAGTTCCTGGTTAGCCATACACAATCGTGTTGTGAGCACGCTCCGTTACAGACCAGAGGAAGAAGCTAATACAAGATTATCCCTGGTGAGAGTTAGTGTTTAGGCAGAGCTGTTTGTATTCGTGTGAGGTACATGATAGGAAGAATGAAGGCCTGCCTTTTAAAAATCTTTCAGTATCTGCTCAGTGCAACCACAAAGTCTTATTATAGCCGCAACATCTGTGCTTGTGATAGAAGCTTCTAATTTCATATCAGGCTGCAGCTGAGACGTACACTGCAGGGAGTGATAATATTCAATATTTATCATCATACATACAGTGGCATATCTCAGTCAGTGTTTCAAGTTTAAGTCTGTTTTCCAGGAGTCACATAGTCACATTTAGAAAGTTACATTTTTTTCTTGATCTTTCTATTTTCAAAACCTGGTCATCTGATCATATCCGTTCCTGGAGGTGTTTGTTCAGACGCTCGTCATTTCAAGGCTGAACTACCACAACTTGCTCCCGGCAGGTCTGCCTCGGGGCACTATTTGACCTCTGAAATTGATTCAGAAAGCAGTTGTACAGCTTGTTTTCAACCTTTCTAAACACACCACTCCCTCCTTATAACTGCCCACCTCAGATTTAAATCGCTGCCAATACACAAAGCCAAGAAAGCACCTACTTATCTCCTCACTGATGTTGTTCTTAGTCTGTGACCTAGTGAACCAGTATTAGGACTTATTTACAGTATTAGGCAGCCTGTGGTGCATTTGGTGTTCTAACTTATCCGTGCTTTGCTAGCATTAACGTTATTTGATAATAAGTAAAAACCAACCGAGTGCGGCCAATCAGGGGCGTCTGTGAGCTCGCGCACGCTGAAGGAGCGGCTAGCGCTTTCCGCCAAGTGTGTTACTCCGCCCCTAATGGTGCGTGAGCGAGCAGTTCGAAAAGATGCGGTCGGCTGACGTCACGCGGTTCGGAGGAAACACGTGATGGTCTTCGGCCCTCCCGACTGAGTGGTAGTGGTAGCCTTAATGAGGGAGCCCCCTGGTGACGGGGAGGAATTGGCCAAGACTAAATTGGGGAGAAAATTGGAAATACCCCAAAAAAATAAAAAATAAAAAATTGTAATTGGGTAAAGTAGCAAAGTAAATGTATTTAGTTACTTTCCCCCTATTATTATTTGGTTGATGGAGAGCTATTTATTATACTTTTATTATATATAACGTAGTGTTTTGTATTATAGTATTTGTGCCAAGCTCTCATTCTTTGCAGAGGTCTCGGTTTATAGGTGATGCCGCGCCATCTGTATGTGGTAGATACATAGATGATCTGAACTCAGCAGCTCTGTTCGAAGCATTCCCAGTTATCTAACATAAGAAGGATATAATTAGAGACCCAGAGAAGCGCAGTAAGAGGCCACTTGTTTGAAAAACTCTATTTAGCCTCAGCAGATAGCCTTCTTTACTGACACTGCAGGTGCAGCCTGACTGGCACCAAACACAACCTGCTGGAGCCTGGCGTTGTGTGCGATCAGAGAAAGCGGGGCTATAAAGTCTGACAGTCTGCTGTGCATGAATAGAGAAGCTGCTGTACCAGCGCTTTGATTTCTGCCCACTGCAGGTGTAGTGCCAAGTGAATCCGCTGTCTGATTCAGCGAAAAATAAGGCACATTTATTCAGTATTGCGCATGCGCTAGTGTCAGCTAGGATCACTGGAAGCCTATGGAGCCAGAAGCAGCCTTTAAGATCAATACGAAACTGCGGCTGTAGAGCTGCAACACAACTCACATCCAGGGCGGTCCTTTTTAAAACACACTCTTGTGGCATTCAGCCTTATGAGACTTTCTGGCAGATGCTTATGAGAGAGTGTGTGAGTTAAAGAAAGAAAGAGAGGCTCTGTTTTTGGAGCGATGGTGTTTAGTCGGCATCACAGGTCAGTGCTGTGGGAGTGTGGGTGCGTGTCTGAAGCTGAAGAGCGAGCAGATGGAGCTTTCTGAGCAGACAGATGTCTTTGCCTCTCGGCCTCGTCGCCTCTTCTGACATGTGAATCAGAAGAACGTGCCTCAGTCTCCCACCGCGTCACAGATTCAATTAAGGCGAAGAAAAAACGTCCTCAAAGATTTCTGACTGCAGTCTTGCCTGTCCAAGTGGCGATTAAACTTTGTCTATTTTTTTTACTGACTTACTGTTTTAATAGAAACAAGTTTTTTATTACATTTAGATGTATAATAAACCTATAAAAAAGATTGTGTTACATGAGGACAGGGCTAGGTGATATATTATCGATAGTACAATTCATTACTATAATGATATACACTTCTGAGAGTTGTGAGTCTCTTGAGGTGTCAGCACTTTTGTAACTCTACTGTAGTCAATGTAACGTTTTATATATAAAGATATTTCAAATCTGGTCATATGTTTATATTCAGTTCTATTACATGCTGGTTAATGAAACATGCAGAAAACATCATTAAAAAAAAAAAAGTATACTTTTTACAAATAATGTTTATTCAGTTTATGACTGCTGCATGATAAATTTTTACTTTTAGAAAATCTGATTATTTGTTTACCCATGTGATTATTCTTTTTTTTTTTTACGCAAATTAATCTCAAGTTTGACCCTAGTGGCTTTCCGTACTCACAGTGTGGTTACCTGTCTATGTGTGGTAAAGGCACTTTTAACGCGGGGAATAAGATGACTGAGGAAATGTCACCAGGTGTGCTAAAGTGCAAGTTTCATTATAAAAAGCTTTTTAGGTTTTTGGAGGTTTGGCGGCTGAAAGCAAAGATGTGTGTTCGAGATACCTTCAAGCTGAATATGTTTACAAGAACACATTAAATGTAAAATGTGAGAGTGGTAGCTCAGGCCGATGTAGTAGAGTGTCAGCCCTACTGGAGATGATCTTAAAATCTGAGTATTTTAAAATTGATTAATCGAGATTAACTAGGTTAAATTTTTTTATCGATTGATAGTACTAATAAAAGCATTAGTTTTATACAGCGGCACGGTGGCTTAGTGTTTAGGACTGTTGACTCGTACCCCCAGGGTTAGGGGCTTGATAGGTTAAATCTACCATTAGCATGGAGTTTGCATTGTTCAACCCAGGGCTTTGTGGCTTTGCCCAGATTTCCTCGCAAAAACATGCTAAAGACATGTGATGTAGGCTTATTAACATTTCCAATTTGTCTATAGGGTATGATCGGGTACTTACAATGAGTGCCCTACAATGAGTGTACTCTGCTCTGTGCCTTAACCCTTAGGGGTCGACGGCATCGTCAACGACGCCAATCACATTTTTTTTCTTTGCAAGTGTTTTTGTGAACCCAGAAAAAAAGTTCTTGAGGATGGGGTCCAGGCCGTGTGTGAACCTGCACAGGAAAAGATGTATATTGGGTGGATAGATGGATAGTTAAATGCTAAGCTATGGTGTCCATGTACATGTGGTTTTTAGCAGTTTGGATATTGTGTAGAAATTTTAAAGAAATTAATACCAATTAGTCTATAGAGTGAATAAAATCTGCCTTTATTTTTGGTGGTGTTACTGTAGGTCGTCCTTATCAAGTGAGATATGCAGACAGCTTTCCAGTCATCTGTATCTCTAGCCACTGTTTTACTGCCCACTTCACACCTTTCTTGTGGATCATCCTTTTCCATCGATAAGTCCTGTTTCCCCTTGTGACGCGTGTATGGGCATGGGGTTACGGGTCTTGCACAAGGGCACAACAGTGGCAAACTCAAGTCTTTAACTATATCATCCGCAACCCATAGCCTAAAGCACCTGAGTTCCAATGCGCCCATAAGAAATATGGTTTCTGTTAAATTCTATAAAGTGATGTGAAGGAGATTTGTTTTATCTTGGGCTACTGATTGGAAGGTCAACAGTTCGAGCCCCAGCGATGCTACACTGTTGGGCCCCTGAGGAAGGCCCTTAACAATGTCTGCACCAGGCGCGCTGTATAATGTCCGATGAGGCATGAGGAATTTTACTGTGCAGTAATGTATATGTGACAAATAAAGGCTGAACTGAGCTGAACTATTTTTTTTTTTTTCAGAAAAGCAGGACACAGTTGATTGTGGATGCTTAAGCAAGTTGTTCTTGGCTGATATCAGTAGTATTAAGTCCAGCACCACTGTCCGACAGGCTGGTGTAATCATAATGCTGTAAATACACTAATACACGAAAAAGGATAAAAAACAGTATTGTATGTAATTTGAGGGGAGTATGGAATGTTGAAACATTACACTACTAATGAATAAATGAATAATTTAACAGTATCAGATCGTTAAAATGAATGAGAAGGGATGTCTTGTGGGTTGAATTTTTCTAATCGATAAAATTATGAACAATAGTTTACTTTCAGTGAACTGTAAGTGAGTGCTTGGTCAGCTATGGGGACATAAAGGATTGACTACTGAATGAAATAAAACACTGGCATTAATTTATTCATTTGATTCAATTTTAATATAAATTCATTTATTAGAGATTAATAGTTATTAACTCAAAAAAAATACACCCCAATACCTGTATTCATACTTTACTCATTGGGTTATTATTAGTTTTGTTTTAGTTTAAGGTGACAAAAACTAATGTTTCTCTGCAAAGACTCAAACTATCATGTGTGAAACATGAAACTTGTGTTTATCAAGTGTTACATGATGTTGACCATCTGGTATGTTAGTTCGATCTTGCTAGTATTATGTAGCCTAACAAGACAGATGCTTCAAGAAACATTTTTCTTAGAGGATAAAATATTACAATATATTCATTAGCATATTCAGGTCAGAGAAGGTCTTAAGTCTATCCAGTTCTGTGCCGACAACCACAAAGGTGTTTTCTTACCGTGTCCCTTTCTGCATGGATTCGCTTGTTTTTTAATCTTAAAATCATTATTTTTTATACTGATATGCATATATTGCAATGCATCAAAATAAAAAAAATGCTTGTTGCTAATTTCTCATCTAAGTTGATTAGAACATTGTCAAGAATTTGGCGCCACGCTTTTGTTTAAGAAAATCTTATTTTGGCTTTTACCCCAGGCTTGGGTTTTAAACATTCTAATAATTAATAATTAAACTAAGAAACTGTGGTATTTTTAGATTAGATTATCACACCATGTACATTTTAAACTGTTAATATCCTGGTATATACTTCAGACTAATTTATAGTCAGGAGAATACATGCGGTAAAATGTTGCTTTTACATACTGTATGCATAGATTATTATACTGTTCCTGTCATGTCGTCACTAAATTGAACGCTCTGCATCAGATAGTGGGGTCTATGTGGAGTATAAATGTGTGAGCAACTCTCACTTGTGTTGCAGCTCCTCCAACCTTCACAGACACACCGCCGCAGTACGTCGAGGCTAAAGAAGGGGGCAGCATCACCCTCAGCTGCACAGCGTTCGGCAACCCCAAACCCTCGGTCAGCTGGTTACGTGAGGGTGTGCAGTTACAGGACAGCGCCAAGTACAAGGTGGGAACCGCTTTCCTTTCTCAGCTGTTAGTTACAGTCATTATCTCCTTACTTTTAAATACACTTTCACATTAGACGTCAAAAAGCTTTCGTATTCCCTCATTAACATTTTTTTGGCTGAGCTGCGAGCCATGAATGCCCTGCTGTCTTCACTTCTTCATCAGAAGTGATCTTCATCCGTCTAGGGCTGATTTCAGGGGAAAGTCAGATGAAGAAAGAACAGGACTATAGGGAGGATGCTATAACACCTTAAAACGAAGTGTCGACAGTGTGGACATGCAAGATCACAATGCCCTTGGATAGCAGTTCTCTGCATTTTTGCGGAAGTTTAAAAGCTTCCTAAAAGTATCAGTCCAAATTTTGCTTGCAGATATCCTGACGCTTCTGTTTATGCTGTTCCGAGTTGTATTGGCACAATCACTGCACGCTGCTCTTCTGTCGTGCATCCATTTTTGCTCGCACTGTAGTTACAAATGAACTGATGTAACACGTTCACAGCTGCACAGCAGTGACTGGGAGGACAGTAGCCATGAGCGGAAAGAACTGATAAGACTGCACAAGCAAACAGAAGTTTTAATGTCACCGGAGTGCGGATCATTTTTGACTCACCCTCATAATTTAACTACATGCTTCTAAGAAAAGCTAGTCAGACTTTGTCAAACTTATTCATTTCATTCATCAGTAAGCACTTAAGTCTGGTTGCAGTCATGGTTGACCTTGAGGCTATCCTGGAAACCCTGGGTGGAAGGTGGGAATACAGACTGGATAGAGCTCCAGCCCACTACAGGATGTCTCACACCCTCTTATAGGCCTTGTTCACACTGGCGGTAAAATCGAGCGTTTTTCTGGCGTTTGTAGCATCCGGTGAGCGCGGATGAAGCGTCAAGGGTTTTCTACCCGTAGGAGTCAATGAGAGTGTTCACACGGGCTTTGGTGACGTGCGTTTGTCCGGCTGCGCGTTTATACGTCGTAAAAAAAACGTTGCTTGCAGCTTTTTCTTGGCGTTTAAATACCAACGAACGCAAGGAAAACGCTTCTAGTCCGTTTTCTCCGCGTTCATTTTACCCTTCGGAGGACCGGATATATCCCATGATCCTACATGCTATACATAGGGAAATGCGGGGAAAAAAGCAAAATAAAATG
>JAQQZT010000011.1:8689142-8716291 GCA_030068275.1 Clarias platycephalus
CACACACACACACACACACACACACACACACACACACACACACACACACACACACACACACACACACACACTAGAAACTTTCAGTATTGAATAAAGGTGATGGAATCTATCTGCCTGATCTGTTAGTTAATGAGAATCTCGAAAGACATGCTTTATTAATTCTTCTGTAAACTTAATTGTTGTATGACTAATTTCATTCCAGAGAGGTAAGGTCATGGTAATAAGCGTTCTCTTTTATTAATGGATATTGTGAGAAGTGCAGCCATCCTTCAGGGACTTCTACTGGGACCGATTTAACTGCTGTGTTAAAAACAAAACAAAACAACAACAAAAAACACTGGAGAATGTTTGATAGTCACAAAGCTATCATACTCTGGCACTGGTAACAGCTCAAGGCGGCAGTAATAATTTGGGAATGGTGCATCTGTGGGTGTAAGAGAGAGAACAGACACACATTGATCTTTATGTCCCTGGTGGAGTGGCCTGGTTTATTTGATCTCTCCTACGTTGTCTTTGTCTCTTTGCTCTCTTTTTGAGACATGATGTAATATAACAATCATTTTTGGTTATTGTCTTTTACTGAATGCTTTGTTGACATGTGGAATTGTGTTTACTGTATCTAATGCATCTGCTTTCACCTTTTGTTGTGATACCATTTTTTTTTTTCAGACCATGTATGTAGTACCTTTAGTACTCAGTACTGATACTGATGCAATTATTATTTAGTATTAATTTTATTTAGCACTGCTTTTATCAGTTGCTGTTGCATTCCACTAGTGACCGCAAAGGCAAAGTTAATTTAAAAATGATCATTACTTTAATGAAATGATGCTGAATCAACATCGACTACAAGACGTTATCATGGGATAAGGCAAATTGAGTGATCTCAGTGCAGCATTTCAAGTATAATGTGGAACAATGGCATTCATTTTTAATCCCTTAACTGAACTACATCCGTGAAATGCTCAAAATGCTGGTAGTTTTCTTGCCTTTTTTATGAATAAGCTGAAGCCCTGAGCAAGATTTGAATCCAAGTCTCAGCGGTAAGAGCAGCAAATGCTTACCACTAGTCCGCCAAGGGACCTGCTGCTGGTGCTAGTCTGTTAGACTATGAATGCCACAGAATAATTCCTCAAAGTAAGAAAATACTAGACAAAGTGCAATTTCCCAAAACATATGGATTGAGAATTGTCCGAAAGGAATAAAGAAGCGCTTAAAGGCCGAGATCTGTCCTTTGAAACTGGAAGCTCTTGTGTATTTTGGACTTGTTATGATACATAATTGAGGAACTCCATCCATCTGGAAACCTCTGTTGTCCAACTAGGGACCGTGGAGGCCAACGGTGACCATTATATTTATTCCCATATTTATGACTGTGGTACCACCTCCGTTCAACATTCACACACTCATTCACACACTACAGCCCATTAGCTTAATCTGAAATGTCTTTGAACTGTGGGAGGAAACCGGAGCACCCGCAGGAAACCCACCCAGCACGGGGAGAACATGGGAACTCCATGCACGCAGAATCGAATGCAGAATGCACTCAGTCCCTGGAGGTGCAAGGTGACATTGCTAACCACTAAACCACGTTGCCACCATTCTGAGCAAAGCAATATGAGATACTCCAGTGTACGAGTGTGACAAGTCTAAATGATGAGCAATATCATTCACTGAATTACCACATTTATGTGTTTAATACGCTTTTGCTTCACTTTGAAATTTTGAAATTGATGCTACTATTTGCCTCTTGCGGATTCTTGCTGAATCAGTGGTTTTGCTGTACTTGTGAGACGTGACCGACTTCTAGATAACATTCTTTAAAAAGAAAATTCAACAGAAAGGTAACCCTATGAAAAACCAATTAGTATTCAAGACACATGAGCTGTTTGTGTGACACTGCTGCATTCATCTTCTGAACTCTTGTAAACTTAAGGGCACATGTACAGGATATACAGTACAGTATGTGGCTGGACATTGCATGAAAGGATGTAATGCTCAGAAAAACTTTTTACTCTTACTCTGCTGAAATGTGCAAATATCCATACCCCTACTTAACTAAATTTCTGCATGGTGTTGCAGAGATTTAACCACATTGGTGTGTAGTATTTAAAGCAGACAATTCACCACCTGTTGTCTATTATGCGTAATTGCATGACTTTCCTTCGAGACACGCCCAAAAACTCAACAGGTGTTTGAAATCAGAAGCGGAGCTGGTTGCAGACCGCAACGAAAACAGCATTTTTGCATTTGGAAATCAGAGAGAGAAAGAGAGAGAGAGATTTCCCTAGGAAAAAGGCTACTGTGAGCTAATACAAGCCCTGTACTTTTAATACTTGAAGATTAGTACAGTAGTTCTGTACTTTAACTCAAGTACACATGTACTGTAAATGGAGGACATCCACTTACACCTGAGTAATATTTTCTCCTACTTTTACTCAAGTACAGGATTTGTGTGCTTTGAGGTTGCATTTGCAAAATTGTGTCATTTATTAATTAATTTATTCATTCACTCATTGTATCTCAAGGTCATTTAATCAAAGTCTATCAAACTTCCATATAGACTATTTGTCCTGGTGTTATATTCAAGGTAGAAGACATCATAACCTTACTACAAGTATGTAACTGATTTATACACTATTAGTGTTCCTGTTAGTTTAGAGTGGCTCTCCTGAGCACACGGGGAAATATAAGTGAGCATGGTCATTAAAAAGGCTCAGAGATGTTCGCAAAGTACCATTGTCAGATACTCATAGTCTTGACGACGTGTGCTCTATTTTGACAGGTGAGCGATGGCAGTCTGACGGTGTTGTCCATCAGCCGGCAGGACAGAGGAGCATACACGTGCAGGGCCTACAGTGTGCAGGGAGAGGCCATCCATACCACACGCCTACTCGTCCAAGGTACGATGCCACTCGACGTCAAACTGTTCTCCAAACCTGTCTACCTTAAAACCATCTGTAGAAAAGTGATGCTAATGGAGTAGAACTGTACAACCACAGCTTGTCTGTAAAAAGAGAGTGACCTCTTTTACCGTAACGCAGGAACAGGTATACCAAAAATGGCAAGTTATTTGGGTATACCAAAAGTGGCGGTTATTTAGGGTACAGTAGATATCTGCAGAGAATATATAATTTAGGTCTTGTGAGTCACCTACATTCGTCTGATCACTTGCTCAGAGTCTTAACCACTGAGCCTGCATTGCTCGGATAAAACATTCTAAAGGTTAGAGGATTTCCCCAGCAGCTCAGTGTGGGGTCTAAGCAGCGGTGTGCAGTGTGTGACTTTGCCTGCATGATTTTTACACTTATCGATCTGCTCTAATGGACTACCTGAGGATCTTCAGGGCACTTTCAAATAGCTTAGACTGTGAGCCTGAATCATAGGAAATTGAAAACCTTCTGTATATTTTTGTTTAATTTTTTTGTAAAAATTCAATAAAAAAAAGCAAAATCTCTTTGGGATTTGGAACTTTGATAAGCTTTTGTAAAACGTTTAAAAGACGTCCAAAAAATTAAAAGATGATCAGTTGCCAAACCTTTTTGTACAGTGAAGCCATTGTTTTCATATGGATTTGAACCATGCAGCCTTTTCCAAAGAACAACCAATAAAATATTGTCTCATATACACTAGGACCTATCGAAGAAACCCATCCTTTTCAAACACTAATTAACGACCCAGCCCTGCTGCAGCCCTGCGGTAGGAACATTTATTATCCAAATGATGTGCCTTCCTTCACATACTGCAAAATGGCAATGTTTTCCATAACGTATGCTTCCAACTTATGCTGTGCACTTCTGCAAGTATGTAAACCCAGCAAGTTCTTGATTATACACTATGTTAGATTAGGTTAAATTCCAAATACCTAACAATGAAACGCTATTGCACTACAGTATGTACTCTAGCGTGTAGAATCTTCTGTTCCACACACCTAGTAGTGCCCTTGATCAGGAGTTAGGGAGGGTTAGAAACTAATTTGGTTTGTAGTTTTTAGAGCAGTGGTAGAAGCTCGCATGAACATTAACTAGCAATAATGAAAGATAATGAACCAAGATGGATGTTTTAGAGGCAATTCGGAACAACATAGAAGCAGTTATTAAAGACGCAAACGGGAAAACATGGTACTGGTGCTAAAAAGTGTCTCACCTTGTTGGAAAAGTGAACTTTCAGATAGTATCATAACACTATTTTTTGTAAAACTTAATGTTTCTTATCTCTCGATCCATGCTTTGTTTTGGTAAATATACATAGACATTTATATTTTTATCAGGTAAAAAGAAACATTTGCTGTGTTTGTAACCTTTTAAAATTCAAATCCGTCATTCAGATGAAACTTGGCCAATTTGGATTTCACATGAGAAGATGTAAATCTGAAGAAAAAAAAATGCATTATTCTAAAATGCAAAATTGTTAACATGAATTTGACATGGTTACAGACACTACAGATTTTTTTGCTTTTTAAATTTTTACCAAAAACCAACTATCAGGCAAAGCACTGAGGTAGCCCTGGAATTTTAATGCTATATGCGTTAGAAAATAGTTATTGGGCAGATTACAAAAAGCAATTTTAACTGAATAAACTATAGTTTCCTATACTGTATTTTATGACCACATAACATAAGGTGTGTTTCTAGTTTGATGCATTTAAACAAAACCATTGCTGTTAGCAATTTGTGGGAAAATCCTTAATTTAGCTTGAATTTTAGCAACAATTTTAACAGGTCATATGCTTCTAGAAGTTTACACCAATTTTAGTATCAATACTCATAAAGAATTATTAATAATTTACTATTTAAATTATAATTGTTTGAAGCAAGACAGGAAAAACTGAAAAATTGAAAAAATTGAAAAAAAAAGACTTTTTGGGCCAAAAAGACTGAAGTTAGCAACTTAAAATATTTAGGGAAGCAAAATTGGTCATTTCTTCAAAAGTTACTGCTTTGGCACACACATGTTCTTTATTATGTGTATAAGCAAAAAAAATGTAAAAATCTGCACAAATACTGTGTTTTGGCTGAAAGTGTTATTTAACATAACAGACTTTTATCAGATGTCCCTTCTTGCTGAAAGTGTTTCCGTGACTGGTTTTGAATGTGGGTTTTGGCAGGCAGCTGCTCCCCCGTCTTTCCAGGATCATCATTAAATCTTTTAGTGGTACTCTGTACCGGACTGTACCTGTATATTTTAATTTAAAGTGAAAAAATGGAAATCAAGTCTCAGACAGGCTCAGTTCAGAAGACAACAGTGTTACAAGGCACTTTAAAAATGTGAAAAAATACATTTCAAAGTGTAAGGAATATATAGATTTCTAAATGTATAGCCTTTTTTGGCTCCAATGAGCACAAGTATGCTTGCTTAGTTCTCCATAAAAAATAAAAAAAAGGGAAAAAATGAGTAATAATGTATAAAAAGCACCAGTGAGGATAGGCTACGATAAAGATCCGCAGTAATTAGCTAGCTGTTTCCTTGCGGGATTCAAGTATACACAGAGCTGACGGGATAGACATGGCGAAGCTCATTACACACATTTAGCCAAGAAAGAGTTCTGCTGGAGAGACGTCTGAGAGTGGAGACGCGTTCAGTATGTGGCTGACATAACCCATTCAGCATCTCAGGAAGCAATGTTTACATGACTGTGAGAAGAAATATGCATGCTGGTATGAGTGCTGGATTAAACAGGAGGTAACTGGGTAATGCTTTTGTATTGAAACTAAGGAGTCGCTTGTGTTACCATCATTATATTATATTGTGTCGGTTTATTGCACTCAGTGAGTATGTGGCACGAGTTCATATGTTTGTGTTTGTGCATGCTGGCGTGGGTGTTTGCAGTCTTTTTGGCTGGTGATCTTGCTTGTTTGCATACCCTGGTAAACTCTCTCTGTGTGTGTACTGCCAACAGAAGAAAGGATGCGGGAACTTATAAAAGTTTACAAATGGTAAATTGGACAGGAAAGCGCGCAGACGCTGGAACTGTTGCCTAATGATAATGAAATCACATGTTTCTGAGACGGATTATCCTTGTCAACTTCTAAAAGCCATGTTGAGATGATTTCATATCGGCAGGGAAATGTGCATTTTCGTCTTCTATAGTAACTCCTTCATGTCTTTATGAAATGAGTGACAGTACATTGTCCACTGTAAAGGATTCTGGACGTTTCGTAACATATGTAAAAAGGAAAATACGAACATTGATAACTGTGATGGATATTATCTGCAAGGTTTCACTTTTTTATAGCATCATTCTACAAATGCAATTTATTATCAACAGATTATAATTTGTTCATATTTTGTTCAGCTATCACACATCCTTCCACGACTGGTGGATCTAGTGTTGAGTGGCTCTAGTGCCCTACAGCGCCTTTACTTTCTACTTTTTTCTGGGGTCAAATCCCAAATAGAGTAAAACGGAAAGCTAGTGCGCTTTGAACTATACAGTAGGATGTACAGTCTATCGTTCCACACACACCAAGTGGTGCCCTTGATCAGGTGTTAGAGATGGAGTTCATATTCAGCCTTGTCAGATTTCTGGGTCAGAACTGTTGTATAAAAAAGTATACATTCTATATAATTCTATATAGACTTTAAATGTTTTTGATATATTTAACTATTATTAGCACAAGGTTTTCACATAACTGTATGTTTTATGGTCCTGAAAAGATTGTCCCTCCCTCATGCTGGTTAATCCAACCAGAAAGTACCAGATCAAGCCACGATTGATATATATATATATATATATATATATATATATATATATATACTGTATACTGCAACAGCTGGTGCTATAGTTACAGTATAATGGTTTGTTGCATCAGTGTTAAAAGCATTTAAACATCAAACAAATATAACATAGCCTATATACCAAAAATATTTATTTTAAATATTCTTGCGAATATTATGTATTTTCTATTTTTTTTTATATTCTGATATTAAACCTACACATTAGCGGACAGCTATTAAGAAAAAACAACCAGCTTGGACACTAAATCTGCTGATCCCAGGTGCCTATATATTTATATTATTATGCTCATAGCTGATGGGGTCATATTTCTTTTACAGAAGAGATGGCTTACAAATCACCAGTCTCTTATGCTTACTGTGCAATGTAAAGTTATTCATATAACTTGTTGCCTGAAAATGGGACCATGTCCATCTAGTACTGCAAATTAAACCTTGACAGATTTACATTTTAATCAGTACACACATCTGCATTGAATTGAATATTGTAGCCCATAAACTGTGAGTGTGATAAATTTCCACAATTTCATCTATGTGAGAATTGGAATGGTTCTGATGTAAAGCTTTTATTCTCTCTCATTTGGGCTTGCAGGACCTCCATTTATCGTCTCCCCTCCAGAGAATATAACCGTGAACATATCCCAGGATGCATTCTTCACCTGTCAGGCCGAGGCATATCCGGGCAACATGACGTACACCTGGTTCTGGGAGGAAGATAACGTCTTCTTCAAGAAGTAAAGTTATGATCGGGTTCATTACTGTATCACATCTCACTGCTGCTGAGCTTCACTACCATCAACCTCATTCAGAAAAACACATTTACACATCCTGTTTAAAATGTAGTCGATCAGCCAAGAAGTATTGGATGAAGCTTGTACTGTAGTAAAATCTTGCTAGGAAGAAATTCTTTGGCATCCAAAATATTTCAATAAACAGCTGATCGTATTTTTTTTTTTTTCAAACAACATATTTAACTTATGCAATCATTAGTATGAAATACAATTTGTGGAAATAAAATGAAACCTTTGGAGAACTTGAGAGACAGGACCTAGGGGAGGGACGCCTTGTAAAATTAACCTTACGTAAATCAACCAGCATGTCTGTGTTATAAATCTAAACTAACACATCTCTTGAATATCGTATAAGTCTCTTAAGGGAAAAAAAACCCTCTTGTCCAAGGTCTTGTTGCTGTATTTTGTTGCTTCCTAGCCATACTGTATTTAACAATCCTAGCCAAGTATCCGACATATTACTGGAGAAATGGGTGCATGTTCAAGCATATAACAATGGGGGTGTTAGACAGAGTAGTGGAACTAGCCTGATCGCACTGATGCCGATCTAAAGCAAACACCCGACATGTCTTGGCTGATGATTGTTTTTTCACAGTAAAAGGTATAATGTGATGTATTGTGGGTTTTTATTAGAGGTGCACTCATTTCAATTCTTTGCCAATACTGATTTAAGTTTTTCAATTTGGCCGATTCTGATTTTCTAATTGACAGCATGCTAGAAGATTGTTGTAATTTGAATTACAAATGTAATTATAAGTTTATTAAAGCATTAATAAAGGAAGCATTGTGGCTTAGTGGTTAGCACTGACGCCTCACACCTCCGGGGTCCAGGTTCGATTCCTGCCTTGTGGTCTGTGTGCATGGAGTTTGCATGTTCTCCCCGTGCTTGGTGGGTTTCCTCCAGGTACTCCGGTTTCCTCCCACAATCCAATGACATGCAGATTAGGCTAATTGGCATGGGCGTGTGAGTGTGTGTGTGCCCTGCAATTGATTGGCACACTGTCCAGGGTATACTCCTCTTGAGCCCTAATACCCCTATCTCACCTACGCAATTTCGCGCGGTAGCCGTAAGTATGGTTCATCGTGACCCGCGAGTTTTGGCGCTGTGATTAAGTTTCCATCTTTAAGCGCGAAAAGTTAAACGTGTTAAAAAAAAATTACGGTCCCCGCGAAAGCTCGCGGACCTTGCAGAACTTCGTGGCGGCTCACGGTGCCTAACAACGCATCTCACCGCGAGTCAAACCGCATAGGTGAGACAGGGGTATACTGTAAGTTCCTTGGGATAGGCTAATAATATATAAATAATATAAATATAAATAATAAACATTCCGTACAAATAAAACCAAGCTGAAAATGTAAATTCAACTAAAAATGAAAATTTAATAGTCAGCGTGAAGGTTATCATGTGACATGATTGAATACTGCCACAATTGATTTGAGAGTGCACCCCTCCTCCAGGAGCTCATGGCTATAGAAAGCTGTAGGAGGATTTGAACTAAATTTTTATTTTTGCATAGTAGCACATATGCTTCTCTCCTGCACCGCTCAAAAGAGCACGAGCATTCGGTGCAATATCAAGCAAATCTGAGGCTGATAAGTCGATTACCGGTCACGGCCATTCAAGCTGAAAACCAGCCGATTTGTTCACAAGCCTATCACTCGGCGCATCTCTACTTTTTATTGCCGTTGTCACCTGTAATAATATCTGTCGTGGCTTGAGAAAACCCATCACATGGTGACCTTAACCTATCATTTAAGGTCTATTAGCTATTATTCTGAAATGAAAAAAAGGAGAAAATAAATAATTTAAGGATTAAATTCTGACTGCGGTTCAGAAACATGTTAGGCAGGACCAGATATTTTGGCAACTACAGTAGTCGCTGATTACTGAATTAATTAGGCATGATTGATAATGCACTGATTTGCACTTTGTAGATATCAAACTGTGACATTCACACTGTGAGGTTTTAGGCATCTTTAAGTAGACTGACTGCTTTTTACCATTGCATGAAGATAGCAATATAAAACTAAATTTAAAATTTTGCTTTTTTAAAAAGATATATTTATGATTTATTAAATCTGACAGAATTCCGCCACAGGGATATAAATTGGCTTTTATATATAGTTTTCTCAGGCCATCATACACATACATTACATCCAAGTTGCATATTATTTGGGAAGTCGAACTCATTACACTGTTCACATGCATCACATCCTTCTAACATTCCTCACACATTTATTTCCATCTCTAAAATTGTAGAGTCATGCTTATAATAGTCTAGACAGTGCACTGCCGAACACTTAAATGTCAGCTGTTATTTGATATGTCTGGTTTAGTAGAGACTGCCTGGTTGCAGTTTTTTTTTTCACAAGGCAAAAAAAAATTATCCATATGAACTGTATTATTTTCCCCAATGTACAATAAGTACATTAGTACTGGTATTTCCAGTGGTTTAATGGTCACATCATGTACGTGTACAGTACAGGTATGTATACGTATGTGTGTGTATATACAAATGTTATTTTAAGACACGAAGGTTAGCTGTTCTGGAATAGTTCTTTCAGGAACAGTGCATTTGCAAAACCCATTAAGTCCCATGATGAAACTGGCTCTCATGAACACCTTTCCTGGAAAGCAAAGACTAACGTTTGTCTGTTGCAGAGGAGAACTTTATTTAGAGTCTCAAAAATCACCAACAGCACCTAAGATTATAGTTCTTATAAACCTTTACAGAGGATAAGATCATCTCAATATGTTCAAAACTGTTCAAGGAAGATTATTGCATGTTTTGAATGCCTTCAGTATTGTTTTACAATGTAGAAATACCTAAGAATCAAGAAGACCATGGAATTAGAACTTTTAACTATGCATTAAATCCTCAGATCTGATCAAAAGGTATTTGTTCATTTTCAGTAATAGCAGTAGGTCTACCACAAGGCTTTAGGAAATTAATGTTAATATAGTAACAGATACTGTAATAGGCCATATTTTGTTATGTACATAAAGTATACTGTATGCTTTAAATAGTGTATAAATTACTGTATGTAGTATAATGGCTTTTTAGCTGCAACACACTCTTACAAGGCCATTTCTCACAAGCTGACGTCTTACGGTCCAGGCACTGGGTTTGCCAGATGCTGAGCAAGGACATTGGACAGGGTTTCTAAATAATGCTCAAGGAAATTTACTTTAATATTTTTTCCACTTCATTAGGTTTCTTTAACTTGTACATTAGATCGCCCAACATGTTTTGACCATTATAGCTTAAGAAGGTAGAAAATCAAGCTTGAGTTTCTCTATGCGTCAAAAAATATATGAAGAAAATGTATATTATCACGATATCTAGGTGCAGATTCGATTTGTATTGTGATTCTCTATCATGATTTAATAAATATCACAATTTGATATATTTTATATTCAATATATTTTTTCCAGCTCTAACAACATATAATTCGCTGCTGCTATCAGGATGCTCTTTTGCATACCAATGTGCGAATAGTTTAGAGTGCACTACCTGTAGGATTGTAGAAAATTTATCACCTCAATACAAAAAAACAATAAGTAAATAAATGATACATACATATGTATCAGATCGATGTTGATTGAACCAATCCTTACTAATTATATCAGCCGATGCCCAAACCGCAGCCACTGAATGCAGTGCCGGTCCCAAGCCCGGATAAAATGGGAGTCAGGAAGGGCATCCGGCATAAAACCTGTGCCAAGTTGTTGTGCGGATCAAATGGCCCACTGTGGCGACCCCTTAAGGGGAGCAGCTGAAAGACTAACAACAACAACTAATGATACTGTTTATGTGAAATTGTGCACAACGCAAAAAAATACTGTATGAATCACTCCAATACTTAAATTTTTTACTTCTGTTCTGATCCACAGTCATTTTTATATAAAAAAAATAAAAAAGAATTAAGCCCAGATCTCATTGAAATTTTACGAGCTAAGGTCTAGGGTGATCCAGTCGCGATACTAGTCCGCACTCATTTATGTTTCCAGGCCGACCTTTATTGACCAGTCTGATCTCTTTCGTAGCGTGAGATTGCTCCTGCTGCACTCAGACATCCTCTATTCTCTTCGTCTTGCTCCCCTGATAGCATGGAGCTCGTGTCATCATGCGCTCCAGTAGCACTGATTATAAGTAGTGTACCATTGAGCTATCCTAACCTCCCTCATGCACGGCCTGTACACTCCATAGAAAAAGGATTTTATGCCGTTTTTCTTGCTCTGCGGGATGCACAGTGCAGGAGAGTGACAGAAAGCTGAGGCATGAATAAAGCTCCCTCAGCTGCTCTGTTCCGGATTCCCCAGCACTTCTCACTTCTCTTCAGGACATCTCAGCTGGTTGTGAATCAGGAGTGTTTCTAAGATTGCTTAAATAAATGGTATGGTCATCATTAGATTTTAGGCTTAACTTAAATAAAGGATAATACAACGTAATATATATATATACTGGTACGGGGTGAATAATATGGAGAACAAGTCTTTCTTATCCAATATACCGTATAACCCAAAATACTGAAATACAGCTAAACATTGTAATGTTACAGCATGTTGGTAGCCACTGTAGGCCATTCATTCATTCATTCATTTAAAGTGCAATTTCAGGATGTTCAACACCTTAGGTCTGTCCTAACCATTAATGCATGAATCCATTTCTGTAACAGTTTAATTAAGAGTTTTTAATACCGTGCTTTGAAACAAGTGCAACAACATTTTTTTAAAATAAATTAACTAGACATAAGAACATTAGACATCATACATGTTTTAACTGATCAAATACTCCTTAGGTGGATGTGGCTAATGAACTTAACTTGCTTTAAATCTTTATTTAATGAATGTTTAAAACATTTTGATTTACGTGACTTTGCAATTTATTTGCTGATACAGTAATGGGAACTTTACTGAATCATTTTTTTCTTTTCGTCTTCTCTCTCTTTCTAGTGATCTGAAGCGCAGAGTGAGTATCCTGATAGATGGCTCCCTCATCATTGCCCAGGTGAAGCCCGAGGATGCTGGGAAGTACACGTGTAGCCCCAGTAATAGCCTTGGTCGGCCCCCTACCGCATCAGCATACCTGACAGTGCAATGTAAGTCGCGCTATACATCTTGCGCATAAAAACCTCTACAAGTCAAACAGTTGTATTTACAGTAGCTTAGGTTCAAGCGGTCACGGTGTGGATTGGTAATAGCAGCTCGATTACGTTAAAGTTGCACACATGATTGACATCCAAAGTTCATTGGTTTAAAGGCACTCAATGTTGTCTATACCATTTTATTTTCTGAAATTCATGAAATATTCTTTGCCCTGTTCGCCAATTGGGATTTAGGGGACCGCTGACGTGTATCTGGTTAAACGCTGTCCGAATGGACTTTATACAGCGCATAAGGCAGTATAAGAGGAAGAGGCTGTCACATACTGCAATACTTCTTGGTTTTTTTTTTTGAAAACTTGCCAAAAAGGAGATCTCTCATTTTGCTGTCAAACTGGTCCTGTGCTCTGCGAAAACAATTTATGAAATAAGTTTAAAATTAGATATTGTGGCATTATAAAAGGTTCTGTAATATACAGGTTATAAGATGGAATAAAAAGCTACAAATGATAGAAAATAGGATTAAAGAGTTCTATCAGGTGTTATGATGATAGGAGTTGCCTGATACAAGCTTGAAGTTTAATAGTATTCTATAACAGTGTATATATTAAAGTGTTTTATTGATCTTATAACCCAGCAATTTTGTAATTATAAAAAAAATAATAAAGAATTATGTGCTTTTTATTAATTAATTTTTTCCCCTTTATTTACTGTACCTAATAAAAGAAAACAATTGCTTATCGTGTTACAAAGGAAAAGAAACGTGTCACATAGTCCGTCCTGAAGAAGTCATCTGTCAGGTTTTATAAAGCTTCTTGGCTGTTAGAAAGTGCTGATAAATCTAAACCTACCTACAAAAAAACATTCTGCTTATTTATGGTGTGGCATGTCAGGCTTATAACAAATTCCGAGTTTTAAATTTTTTTTTTACTTTACTACATTATTCTCTGACACGTTGTGTCATTAGAGACATTTTTTGGCACGCCTGTTGATTAGCTCCAAGGTTCCCCCTGTCATTGTCCTTACACTGGCCTCTTTGCTTCAGCGCACCACTTTCTATTTGCAGCTTACAGATCGGGATGACTTTCATCCCCTGGAGTCCCTGCTCGAATTGAAACAGTGACCTTGAGCCCGTAAGCCAGAAGACCAGTCAGTCATGGCTCATGTGCTCAACACTGATGGACATGTGTAGAGGAATTGTGTGATGTTGTCGGTCGCCGCAGGAAGCGTTTGTGTCGGAAGCCTTTGCGGAGATGGCATAGTGACTAGTTGGACAAGCAAGAACTGGAACTGTCCAGAGGAGACACGCTATTGGTGGTTACTGTGGTATCCACGGCAACAGACATTTTGAACTCCTTCAGTCTTCAGTTTGAGATCGGCTTGTGTTGGTTCGGAAAGAGAGAGAGAGAGAGAGAGAGAGAAAAGGGGAGAGAAAGGGATTACATCATAGTTTAGCTGAGGCTGAGAACGCGAGATCTATCTAGGGCTCATCCTCCCTGATTCTTGCATGCTTAATAAGCTAATAAGCAATCCAATAGAGTAGATTTGTTTAGTGATGTACAATATCTCCTCCTGTTCGACTTGTTTAAAGGCTAAACAGCTGGCGGAGGCATCTGGCAGTCTTTTTTTGAGGAAAATCCCGTGTGGCTTTGGGGAAAAACTGACATGCGTGTGCTGCAGCAAGCTGCACTTTAATGATGAGCCCAGGTTTTTTTTCTACCTATCTGCCCATCCATCTGTCCTCGGGGGTGTCCAGTCTTCTCTACGTCAGCCCAGACTGACCGCACCAAACCGGTCTCGGTCACCAGCATTTAGCGTGGACACCCTGCACATGTGGAGAGAGAGGGAAGGAGAGAAGGAGACAGGAGGGGGGTGTGGGGATATGGATAGGGTGACATCATCCTATGTGGAAACCCTCTTCTCTGCAGTGACGTCACCTCCAGACACTTGGCAGCAGCAGCAGCGTGGGTGCTGGCGACCCCAATAGGTGACTGGCAGTACTGCAGTCCATGCTCTATTCTACAGTACATTTAGCCCAGACTCGATTTCAACATTTCTTAACTTCTCATTCCTCTGCTCTTCATTTCTCCTCATGCGCCGCTCATTCCGGCTTCTCGTTCTCTTCGCTCTTCCACCCCTTGTCCTTCCACATCTGCTAAGAATAGAGCCAGGCACTTTGCCAAGAATAAAGATGGATCAGTGGATTTCTTCAAAGTATTCACACCAGAGAGCTACACTAAGCTGTGATTGGGAGGTGTGAACTGAAAGTCAGTGATACTCAGGCTGAATTTCATGTGGTATGATCATAGTTACATTGCAGATAAATGTAGCCCAGTTCTGGTTTGACCATTATAAAAAACATTTTTTATTTTTTGTATTGGCTATGTTGGCCATGTCAAGCCGTAGAGCATTAATCTGATTTGTGTGGCATATCAGCTTTGAACAAGAATCAGTTTACATGTTCTCCCCATGCTTGGTGGGTTTCCTCCGTTGGCTAAATGGTGTTCGCAGATTGCCTGCAGTGTATAAACAAGTGCGTGAATAAGTTTGTGCCATGTGATGCTCTGGGTTCAGGCAGTACGCCACCTCGTGCCAGAAGTCTCCCGGGATAGGCTCCAGGCTTCCCGGGACCCTGTACAGGATAAGCTGTATAGAAAATGAATGACTAAAATCAATAAAACCTATTTTATAAAAGTTTTCACAGGTAAAAGATTTCTATTGCACTTTTTTTGCATTTGCTATTCTATAACCTGTTTTATATTACATGCCGCATGGTCTGTTTTCAGACAAGGTGTTTGTTTTTCATGTTTCTCGTTATCATTATACAGCAGTTCGGTATAATTCACTAATTAAAGCAATTTCCCTCTGGGATTTATAAAGTTCTTTGAATCTTGAATGTTGAATAATTGGTCAAGTGGCAATTCAAACATACCTACATGTCTTATAACCATACTGAGACATTCCACTCACTAGTTGAAATCCTTCCTACATTAGTGTTAGCAATATCATCAAACATGGCAAATTATACTTTTAAGGAATATAATGTTTGACTTAAAGTATGAAAGCTCATCAAATCAAGATTATTTTAACTGCAACACCAGTGTGAGCAAACTAGCCACCTTGCTGACAGGCTAAAAAAGTCAGGCTTCTTCAGGATCTACTGCTCGATATTAAATTCATGTTTAGAGACCTGCTGTATAAAAGCAATATCTCAGTCCCAATCTAAACTATATGAACTACCTCTGGCCAAATCACAGCTGGTCATCCTGAAATTCAGTACAACTTCCCTCGTGTTCATGTAATATTGATAAACTGACCAGCACAGTTAATGTTTCCTGCAACAGAAGATAACTCACCAGTTACACTATATGGACAATAGTTTTGGCCAAACACCTCAGGTGTTTCAGCCAGGCCCCTTATCCCCAATGAAGGGCAATCTCAATGCTTCAGCATCCCAAGACATCTTGGACAATGCTACACTTCCAGCTTTGTGGCAACAGTTTGGGGAAGACCCTTTTCCATTCCAACGTGACCGTGCCTCAAGAACTATAAAGACATGGTTTGATGAGTTTGGTTTTGTTGATGAGTTCCCTGCCCTCAACCCCACCGAGCACTTTTGGAATGAACTCGAACAGAGATTGCTCACATGGCTTTCTCGTCCAAGTCAGGGCAGTTCCTGATCTCATAAATGCTCTACAGAATGAATGGGCATGGATTCCCAACAGAAAGACTTCAAAGTACTGTAATTGGGACAGCCCTCCAAGAAGAGTGAAAGTTGTTATAGCTGTAGAAGAAGGACCATACTCCATATTGAAGTATATGTATTTGGATACAATGCCACTTTAGGTTTGGCTGGATTCTTTTGTCCATGTAGCTCAGAAAACTACCTGTTAGCTCCCATTACTTTCTCCTATTACTAAGTGAAATGTCATTCTCTATCTCACTTTTTTTTTTTTTTGCTTTACCTGCCTGTGTATTTGTCAGACCCTGCCCGTGTGGTGAACATGCCACCCGTCATTTACGTGGCCATCGGACTGCCGGGGTACATCCGCTGCCCGGTGGATGCCAACCCACCTGTCACTTCAGTGAAGTGGAAAAAAGACGGTCTGCCTCTCCGAATAGAGAAGGTTAGTCAGAACTTGTCTCATGCTCATACGCATCATTTTTAATCCTTCCTTTTTGTCGTACACGCTGCGTTGTAGAACTGGGCATTCGAAATAATTGGAAGCTTTTCTAACGCACCGTGTGAGGTGGAACTGACTCAGGGTTAGTACTGATCTTCTGAATCATGTTCTTGAAGGTTGATGATTCACTGCTGATTCAGAGAATATGAATATGATTACTGAAATGAGAACACTTATTCATGTACTGACTGTTCATAGTTTTGTTTGACGTAATGCCATTCTACTTGCCGTTCTAGTATCCTGGCTGGAGCCAAATGGAAGATGGGAGCATTCGAGTGGCCGAGGTGACAGAGGACTCTCTTGGCACCTACGCCTGCGTGCCTTACAACGCCCTGGGTACCATGGGACCGTCCCCTCCCGCCCCGCTGGTGCTAAAGGTAGTCACATACAGTACTGTCTCATATAGTAGCAGCACTTTGTGCTTTCTGTGTCATTATCTAATTTGCACCGTGAATGCGTCCTGTCCCGATCTGCATCCCTGCGTTATACAGTATCAGCATCCTTACGTCATCATCTAATCTGTGTCCTTTAATCATTACATGATCTACTAAATCTGATTTGTTTCTCCCATGTCATTAACCGACCACTTTCCTGATCGAATTTTGCACATGCGAAAATTTCCAAAATAACAGATCTTGCTCTGATGGACCCCCTCTTATTGTGTAGGATCCCCCCAAGTTTCTGGTGGTTCCAGGAGGAGAGTACAGACAGGAGGCAGGAAGAGAGCTAGTCATCCCCTGTGAGGCAGAAGGAGACCCATTCCCCAACATAACATGGAGGAAGGTAACATTCTTTCTTAACGTTCTCTCAGCATATTGTAGTATTCTTTAAATTTACAACTGGGTACTGCAGTCTATTGCTTTTGTGTTCCTGTCTCTCAAAATCATGTAGCTCATTCAATGTAAATCATTCAGTGTGTTGAAACTGTTCTCCCTCTCCTTTTCATCATCATCATCATCATCATCATCTGCTTCTTCTTCTTCTTCTTCTTCCCTTTTATCTCTTGCATTCTTTTCTCTCTCTCTCTCTCTCTCTCTCTCTCTCTCTCTCTCTCTTTCTGTCTCTCTCTCTTTCTTTCTTTCTTGCTCTCTCTCTCTCTGGCAAAGGTAGGGAAGCCCAGCAGGGGCAAGCACAACGTCCTACCAAGAGGCAGCTTACAGTTCAAATCTCTCAGCAAGGAGGACCATGGGGAGTGGGAGTGTGTCGCTTCCAATGTTGCCACGAGCATCACTGCCAGCACGCGCCTCCTCGTAATCGGTAGGAGCCGGCACAGCCAGTGACTCAAGCGAATGATGTAGCAGTGTGGGCTAACGTTGCATTTCCTGTGTGACGATCGAGTTCACGTAGGGTACAGGATGATTTGTTCGAAAGGCGAGATCGTTGCATCCACGCGGTTTGACGAGCCAAATGCTCAGTTTGTAAACCAGAGCGCCTGGCAGGAGTAATTTGCCGGGTCAGCGGTGCACAGCGTTTTCATATGAATATTACAGATGAGTAAGTGTTTAGTGTAGTTGAAAGTGTTTACAAGAAGGCACACAGTATAATTTGATTTGTGCGAGCTTTGTTTTGGCTGAAAGGGAGCACTAGACAAAGCAGGGATTGTTGCAGGGGAAGCAGCTTTGGATTTCCATTTTGCTGCCCAGTGGTCTTGGTGGTGGTACACTGTGCTCCCTGCTGTTCATAAATGCAAATAGATAAGACACTGTGCTTTTTGGGAAAGCCTTACACAAGATTTACTCTGGTAATTTGCAGGAGTTTGACACCAGCTCTTTAGGCCGGCTTGTCTCTTGTCTTCGCCACTTATCCATTATATAATTAATTTTTTTGTTCCCCTAGCAAATCCGTCAGGTGCATGTTCCCGAACAGAGCATTATATTTAATTGGCTTTTAAGGCACATTATTTGTAAGTGGCTCATGAAAATATTGTTTGTACAGCAGGTCAAGCCTGGTAATCTTAACTAAAAGATAACGGTATAATTGAATCACTCTGTGTACGTGCCTTCAGTTCTCCTTTTCTCTGTTTGTGTAAGTGTGTAAGTGTGAGCTTTGTAAGGAACCAAGCTAATCTGTCTTTAGAGCTGAAGTGTCGTCATCCAAGTCAAGAATGAAATCCCGTAACTTGTAACTGTCATCAGCGTTAGTGTCAGAGCTTCTGTTTTTTTTTTTTTTTTTTTTCCAGGAGTCTGTTTTTTTTTACGCAGCGTTCTCTCACTCCATGCAGGCACAAGCCCTCACGCCCCCAAGAACATCCACGTTTCGGTCTCGACGACCTCGGCCAACGTCTCATGGGAGCCAGGCTACGACGGCGGCTTCGAGCAGACATTCTCAGTCTGGTACGGCCATGTGTGAGTGATCCCAGCATGCTTCGCTTTTCGCTTCCTATCCTAACTTTTTTTTTTTTCCTTTTTTCTTTCCCTACTCGGGTAAGAGTGCTCATCTAGGATCGTCCAAAAGTGATCCTTGATCGGCTCTCTGACTCTGAGAGGTTTGCTACACTATTGAGTTTCGCTACTGCTGCTGCTGAAAGGATGCTCATGTTGAATGGGAGGGTCGGAGCAGGTAATCTGTAGACTACTGAAGTATTAGTAGTTATTCCTAATCGAATTTTACTTGATGGAATAAGGAAATACCTATTACACCTTTAAAACAAGGATGAGACCTTAGTTGATGTTGATCACCTTAGTATTATATTTATATATTAGAATGATATTCTGTATTGAGTGATAAATGTAATCACTTTAGTCAGGTTTATTCTAGTTACAAAACTGGAGCAAAAATAAACTGCAGGAAGTCCTTTTCCCAGCAATGATTTCTGGCGACAGGATTACCATTCACTGATGGTACATAACCGTAAAGCAGTGTACAAGACAGCGGCCTGACACGACCCCAGATGGCGTCGTATCGCATGCAGATCACTATATTAGGAAGACGAGACCGCTGTAAGATAGTGTGCAATTCTCCATGTTATCTGAAGGTTTCATTGTGGTCCTGTGCCATATTTTAAATGAATCCACTCACATCCAGGTGTTTTAAGGTTCTCTAGGAGGTCATTTGGAAGATTAGAAGAAAAGAATTGGAAGCTTGGAAGAAAAAAAGAATAAATAAGTTTGAATAGAATACTGTGAGTCTTTTAATCCATGTTCGTAAACAATTCAATGAACATATTTATAAAACATTATTAATATATTTTAAAAATCCGGAGATCGCTGGTTCGATTCCCGGGTGATGCTGTAACCTCTCGCAGCCGGAGGTCTAGAGAGAGCTGATTGGCCGAGCTCTCTCAGAGGGGAGGGATGAGAGGTACTTCGTGTTCCCACCTTAATCACGGCTCTACAGCCAATCAGGGGCGTCTGTGAACTCACACAAGCGCGGGGAGCGGATAGCACTGTCCTCCGAGTTACACCGCCCCCAAAGGTGCGTGAACGAGCAGTTCGAAAAGATGCGGTCGGCTGGCGTCACGTGGTTCGGAGGAAACTTCGATAGTCTTCGGCCCTCCTGACTGAGTGGTAGTAGTAGCCTTAATGTGGGAGCCCCCTAGTGACGGGGAGGAATTAGACACGACTAAATTAGGGAGAAAATCGAGGGGGCTTTTCTCCTTTTCTCCGGGGGACTCCTTTTGTCAAATTTATTTTAAAAAGGAGCTTAGTGTCAAATCTAGCAACCTTTTGAGTAGTTCACATCTTTGCTCCAGCTCACACTTCAGCTGTTGCTTATACTAGTTTAGAGAGCAGGTTTGCTTACTTCACCACAAAGGTGTAGAGTCTAATTAAGTTCTGTCGAATTCAAACAATCACAGGTCACCATTATTCCCAATGACCAATCAGAGATAATCATTTCTTGAACAACCAATTATTGATTATTGTTGTACTTAAAAATTAATCACTGATCAGCATTGTTCCCAGCAACCAATCAGTTTTCAACAACCAATTATTGATTAGTGTTGTACTGTTGATTACTGGAATGACCAATCATCCAGGACTATACCAAACAGCAAATCAATAATTACCATTTTTACGAAAGATCAAACACTCTTTTTTAGTTAATTGAATTACAATTCACTGTCAGAAAATCTTTCTCCTTTATGTTACACATGTTGAAATGCAAAGAACCATGATGATTTAACGACAATGACGCTGATGACATCACCTGGGGGCTTCTAGCAACTTTTTAAGAATGCATTAGCTAGTTGCTTTTGTTATGTTTATGTATGACAATTGTTCAATAAAAAAAATTTGGGGAAAAAAAAAAAAAAAAAGGAATGCATTAGCTACTTTTCCCTAAAATGAGTGGCAACACTACAAAGCTTAGATAAGGATCATGTAGAAATGCATGGCACTTAGATTTTGAAAAACTATTTATTATCTTCTGTATATTGTACAGTGTTTTTTGTTTAGTGAAATTGTATTGTATAACTTTTACACATCGTATTGTGGCTCATAGTCATACAAGTATGTCATAATTTTTGGAGTAAAAACACTAGAATCTCTCATTCTCTTTATCACACACTGGCCAAATGTCTTTATGATTATACCACAAGTCCAATCACCTCAAATTAAAACTACAAGATCAAAACAAATAGCCCTGGCTGACCGTAAACCCTTAAGGTATGTTACCTTGCATCTTTCCTTGCCTGCAGCACAGATCATATTGCTTGTAATGCTTCCATTGATGGACTTGCTGTTATTACACTTAGTCGTAGAGATGATGGGCAGAGTCACAGAGTGAAGCATAAGGGGGCTCACACCCCTGCTCTGACTCGTTGAACCCCAGCCAGACACCTGACACAGCTGGCCAGGCAGCACTCCTGTGTTTTGTTTGGGAAGAGGAGCCAGGGAGACGTACCTGTTCAGCTTTATTGGAGCCCGGAGCTACAGCAAACATAGAAAGGGTGTAGAGATTAGAGCTGGGCATCTGTTTTATTCTTGGGCATTTAATCACAGCATCCTTCTGGTTCGGATTAAAGATAATATTTACATTGGCACTGATATCGATTTAAGCAGTATACTGACAGTTGGTTATGAAATTTAATATGCTGACCCATTTCAGTCTTAAAGACACCAGCATGTACACAACCTGTATTTATGATTACTGATGAAATAAAATAATGCTGTCATTGAATTAGAAACTGGGCGTTCAATGTATTAATAGAAAACCTGGCTATCATTTCTATGAAGTACACATTTACAAAGAACAAAGAACATTTTCATGGTATACAGTTGTGATTATAATTTATAGATTTTTTTTCTCATGCATTATGAAGTATCAGCCATGCTGAAATTCAGTACAACAGCACTCCCTCTCATGTGATATTGCTTAAATATATAGAGAAGTATTGTCAGCATGTCAGCATGGCTAAATATCAGCAAGGCTGATATTCAGTTCAGCGGCGCAACCTCGACTTGATATTAATTTTATACATCAGTTTTACAAACTGACAGATTTGACTGGTGCCCAACAGTTAGCGACTGACAGATTGTGTAAATAACAGCAGTGAACACATTTTTCAATTCAGCCAAAAAGTGAGGAGAGTAAACCATGTAAACTGCTTCTTTATACAGTACTTTCATTTGTTCCACTTTAGAATATCAGCTAACTTCTGAGTTCTGGGGGTGAATCCCAAATAAGGTAAAATGAAAAGCTAGTGCACTAGGAAGGTTGTAAAATCCCTTGTTCCACATACCAAGTAGTACCGTACCCTTAATCAGGGGTTAGATCGTTATTTGCAATTCAGTTTTGTAATAGAAGCCAGTTAGCCTTGGAGCTCGTGACCAATGGATAGAAGTAATTCGGAACAACTTAGAAGCAATAAGGGGATAAAGTGTCGATTAGGATGACGTAACGTTATCCAATGTATTTTCTTGCTGAAAGTGCTTCTGTGACTGGTTTTGAATGTGGGTTTTGGCAGGCAGCTGCTCTCTTTCCTGGACTGAGTACCATATTGTTCTATTTTCACTCATGCTGGAAGCTATTGTAATTAACGATTTTTTTGAACACCTGTAATATGGAGTGATGCATACAATTAAACGTCCCAGTGCTGTTAAGTTCTGTATCACCACTCATGGAATGTTTCTCATTCAATCAGATTACTCAGTTGGAACTAACTGTTGTATAAAAATGTATTATACATTGCGCATATAACACATATCATCAATATCAAACAAAGCCTACTTTGCATAGTGCATTATGTTTCAGTATAGGCACTCACTTTTAATTACTTAAAAAATAAAAAACATCATTGCATAATAAATAAGCCTTTGTGCAAAGTAACAGGCATTATAATGCATTCATATACTATAATATTCATTGATAGACAGTGTTAGGAGTTTTCAAACACAATTAGAACAAAGTATAAATATATTTATTACAACATACGTCATTAACATAGAAAGTGTTACTAATAACTCGATACACAAAGTAGCTGTACCTTAATGAGCATGATGTCTGCATTATTGGTGCTCTTGTTGTACAGTGGGTGAGGCGTAATCGAGCGCGGTTTGGAATACTGCTCCTTCCCTTCATATTTGTCTCCAGCCACTATCATCATCTGATCCACCCTGAGTGCAAGACATCTGCATCTCATACATGATAAATAAGTGTCAAGTCACACCTGAAACTCACTACAGGCCAGAGGCACTCAGATAAGACTCTGAAGGTGTGATGGCACAGCGACGGTTCCTTTATATCCGTCACTCAGTCAACATTTTGCTTGTTCAGGTGAATTAAAAAGTATCATAAAACTTGATATGGTTGATATGGTGAGACATTTGATAACAATCGGTTCAAGTTTTCCTCCACATGAAACTCTCATAATTGCCCTCACTTCTTCATTGATAATTATTTCCTCATGATTGTTATTCCTTACTTCTCTTTACCCTTCACCACTGTCATGACAAATCAATCCATGAATCATTCAATGTTCCCCAGACTCCCAGTCCCTGCTTTATCAAGCAAGAACTTAATTGATTTAATTGATTAATTTTATTAATAGGTATAAAATAAGAGACGGGTTCAAGTCAATAAGGTTTTGGTCTTTATCTTATTTTACTATATTTACAGGCAGAAAGTACAGTTATTTAATAAATTAATTAATTCATTCCTGTACAGGGTCGAGGGAATCCTGGAGTCTATCCCAGGGAGCTTGCGGTATGAGGCAAGGTACACCATGGATAAAGTGCCAGTTCATTGCGGGCACACATGCATACACACACTTTAGACTGTCAGAGGAAACCGAAGACCCCGAAGGAAACTCTACACACACAGACCCGAGGCAGGAATCAAACCTTCAACCCTGGAGATGCGAGGCCACAATGCAAACCACTACACCACTGTGCTGCCCCCACATTAAAATATTTATTAATGTTTCGCACATTCTTACATATAGCTTTCGTATTGTTTGCTTTCTTACACCAGTATGTAGTAACAGTCATGTATTATTTAGCTTCATGCATTTGTTCAGGATGCCTCCTGAGACACTAGAATGGACCAGTATGGGAGATTTTGAGGCAAAGAACTGCATTCACTGCAGATAACTGCAGATAAGCATTTGTCTTTTATTGTGAAACCCAATAATGACACATCAAGGTTACCCTTCTTATGGTGTGCCAGTATTCCCAGGTTTTTGGCTTGTACTGTATCCAATGGGTAGGCAACTAGCCAGAGACACTTTATCTCTTCCATGCCATGATTGAGTGTATATTTTACGAATAGCAAGAAATATGTTTTGAAGTAAAAAAAAAAATTGAAGTAAAGAAATATGGACTTACCCTGTATTACAGTGTGCAGCACTGAGAACCCAATATTTATGCACCAGGGATCCTGCACAGAAATGCTGGCCTTTCGAGGTTTGCAGTGAAACAATATATTTGACTGATTGTGGTGGTGGCACATAATCACCAGCTCTCCTGTTCTGAAAGAAATCTTGACCTGGTAAAAAAAAAAAAAAAGTGGACAGATTGCTTAAGATTTAAAGACCTTTCAGGCATCACAGATGGCTTATCTAAGACAGAAAATACCTCAGAGAGAGGGGCAGCAACAGATTTACTCGCTGTCTAGTAAGAAATGCGACTGACTGTTGAGCAGGCTGAATACAAAGCATAAAAATCACAAGTGCAAATCATTGCTGTCCTTGCTTGTGGGAAATAATCCACGGATCCGAGGCACCCTGAGGGATGCAGTATGATCCAGAATGTAAAGATAAACAGCTTATGAATAAGTGTTCTATTGACACTGATGATAATGATATTATACTGGAAAGATGAGATATATTGCAGGCTGGGCAAAGTAAAAATTAAATTATATTATATATTATTGCAGTATAACAGGCTAGCACAGAGTTCATTAATATATATATATATATATATATATATATATATATTTTTTTTATATATATATATATTTTTTTATTATTTATTTATTTATTTTTATTTTTTTATTTTTTTTTCTTATGCATGCAGAAATTTACTTCAGTTTAATAAAATATATTTGAGTATGCAATTCCACAACTGTCTAAATAAAGATGAATAAATAAAGTACATAGTTACCGCTGACTGTGAAGAGTTTCAGAACCACAAAGGTCCAAAGCAGCACCCTGGGCATGATGGCAATAGGTGATACTGCCTGGCTAAACTTGGCTAAAACTGAAGAATCACTCTCAAGTCAAAGAGGAAAACACATCAGGAGCTGTCCACAAGTGTCTAAGGTTCCTATTTCAGCTTGTCAACAATTCATGCTTCACTGAGGCAGTGTGTGCTCTCCTCTATCCTACAGTCCTTCAACCCAGCAAGAAGATAAAATGCTGGTATTATTATGGTGGAAAAATATGTACATAATTGTACTTATAAAATAATAATATCGTAATATGAAGCACTTTACATGCAGCATTGTATCCTTGGATAATTGCATCATGAATTTGTTTTCTGTGCCTTCCTGAGTTATATACTGTTTATGTATACACTGATCAACCAGAACGTTATCATATAAACATTAAGGCATTAACATTGATTATCAGATATATACGAGTAAACTGGTGACAGCATCATGGGCACCCAAAGTATTTATGCTTTGCAAGGCCAGCTAGTCTAGTTCGTTCTCATACTGTAGAAAAGTCAATCTGGAACAACTAGATAAAGAAAGTCAATCCTGTTTATGATAAAAAGGCACCAGAACATCACAGGCGGTCATGCACAGGGCCTTGCATTTAAAGAGCCCCACTCAGACGTCATGGTGCCAGACACCACAGCACACCCAGAGAGGTCTTGTGTAGTTATGCCCCATTGGAACAGATCCGTCCAGGCAGCACAAGGGGAACCTAAAGGATACTAGACATAACGTATTGCCTTGTAATATTATGACTGATTAGTGTGTATATTATACAATGTATATAATATACAACTATCACCATGAGCAATTTTAAAGGACCAGTTTGTATTTTTAAAGCTCTCTAACGACTGTGTGATCACTATGATAACTATGATCACTATGATAGGGCAGCTATTCTTAGTTCCTTAATGAATTGAATAGCTTTTGCTGGGGTGGAGCCTTATTCTGTGCTGGTAAAAAAAAAATATAAACAGAACAGTGGACATATTTAATATTCTTCAGTATTAAACTTAGTTTTTCTATTTAATTTATTTTATTTTATTAAAATTATGGATGAAGAACATGCTAAGATTACTCACTAAAAAGTCTTGAACCACTTATAAATATTGCAAATGCCAACTTTCATGAATGATTGCATTAATATGTCTGCAGTTTCACTTGTTTCTGTGAATTATTGGATATTCTCTGGATACACCTTTAAATTCTATGCTTTTTCTTTTTTCTTTTCTACATTGTAGAATAGAATTGATGATATCAATAAAAAGAAACAACTATTATCACTTGAAGACATGAAGGTCAGTCCATCAGGAAATTTGCAAAAACCATCAAACGTTTTGATGAAACCATCTTTAATGGGAACCGTCCCATTGAAGAAAGACCGAGACTTAGCAGGTAACCTTACAATTAATTTTACATGATTTCCTGGTTCCAAGAAGCTGAAGTTGATTTATTTATTTATTTATTTGGTACTTTTTTCCTTGTTTTGTGCAGTTTAGACTGTGATAGGCTTTTTGCCATGTTTCAGCACTTTGAATACAAATGCAACATTACATGATTCCCTGGTTCTGGGAAGCTGCTGTCGAGCTGTTTTTTTTTTTATTTATTCTTTTCCTTGTTTTGTGAAGTTTAGATTGTGACGTTTAGACTGTGAAAGTCATTTTGACAGTCAAGGAATGTGGCTGTAATGTGTTACTTTTGGTTTAAAATAAAATTTGGAAGAAACTTTCAAGCATGC
>JAQQZT010000011.1:8716391-8727122 GCA_030068275.1 Clarias platycephalus
ATAGGCGGGGGGGGGAATATATATATATATATATATATATATATATATATTTTTTTTTTATATATATATATATATATATTTATTTTTTATCTATAAATATATTGTTTGCAAATATTTGAGTGAAGTAAGTATTCATCAGAATACACAATGCTTGCTCAGCGCACTCACACAATGAGCTCTGTAAAGTCTAATCAGAAGTCTTTTCACATGCAGTGTATAGCCAAGGTTTTTTTTTTTTTTGGACGCCAGACATCATTCCCATATGTGGGACCTCTCCCAGATTGTTGCCACGCAATGTTGGAAGCACACAATAGTATAGAATCTCTTTGTATTATTTGCTGTAGCATTACAATTTCCCTTCACGGCATGTAAGCAGCACAAACCTCTCTCAGCATGACAAAAGCAAACTCCAAGATGAAATGGCTTTCCACAGTGGTCTCCGCAGAGTGCCACTACTGTACGTTGTGATTCACTGGAACGCCGACAGCACCCGGGCCTCCTCGCATAACATCAGTGCATGACCTTGCTAATGCTTTTCTGGCTGAATGGACACACATCTCCAGAACTGGAGGTTATTGGAGGTTATTACACAGCTGGAATAGGATGTTCAAATGGTATGTGCATATGGGATGTGATGGTTCGGTGTCCACAAACCTTTGGTCATGTTGTCTAGCTGAAATCTGAAACCAAGACCAGTGATGGTTTTATTATTATAACTAATTTGGAGATTTGCATGAATTTGACATAATAATGTCATAATAATAATAGACTTCTTTTACAATCCAGTAAAGCCCACAAGTGCTACAGTAAGTGAAGCCGCACCTTCCTGTATGTAAGTATAAAAAAAATGAATAACCTTTTAATCAGTAAATGTTGGATAACAGGAAAGCAATGCTCTACCTGAATCATACATGTGTTATGTTAGAAGAGACGATTCTGTGTGAAGGTTTGTTTTTCCTTTAGATTGATTAGCCAAGCTGTTGCCCGGGTTTAATTAACTAGCAGCACGCTTCATGGCTGACTTGCCTCCATTTTTTTCCATGCTCTCTATCCTGTGCCTGCTGCCTGCACTCGCCCCTGGCTCCGCTCCGCTCCTACCCTGCTATAGTCGCCAGTGATATTCAGCACGAATATCAACATTCTATAGCCGTGCGTCCTTTCTTTTCTATAGAATGGAAAGTTGCTTCAAATGAAATGCGCTTGCGAATTTGTTTTTTTGTGTGAGTTCAAGCAGGTACAAGAAAAAAATGAAAGACTACCCTGAATGAAGTGAAAATTAATGCAGCAAGGATCAGACTGTGTGAAATTAACTACCGGTGATGCCATGTAACTCACTAAAATATTTTAGAGATTAAATAATAAAACAGAGTAAGTAGATATGCCTTAACAAAGCTAAAACGTAAACACTACATTAGACAACTTTATCCCTATTTCTCACTCACACACTCATAGTCTATACCGCTTCATTCTGTATACAGGGTCACAGGGGTGTGGAGCCTATCCCAGGCGACTTAGCGCACGAGTACACCCTGAACAGGGTGCCAATCCACTGCAGGGCACACTACGGGCAATTTGGGAACGCCAATTAGCCTGAGCTGCATGTCTTTGGACTGTGGGAGGTAACCGGAGTACCCGGAGGAAACCCACCAAGCACGGGGAGAACATGCAAACTCCATGCACAAAATCGGACCTGACCCGGAATCAAACCCGAACCCTGGTGATGCAAGGCGAATTTATTCTTTCCTTCCTGCGTTCTTTTTTTTCTCGTTTTCATGGTCAGCCATTAGCTCTGGCTAATTGCATCACTTTAATAGTTATACTACGGTTTATAGCTGAACCACAGTTATCGTCCTCACCCATAATACTGTTCATGTAGCAAACCAGACACCTTCTTTACTGTATGCAGATATGAAATAAAAACATCATGTCTGCCTATTTCACCATCCATTTACAATACTAACCAACCCAGTTCATAACATTCTGGGAGATCTAGAAAATGCAGTTTGGGGTAGAATGAAGTGCAGGAATGCTCGGTAGGGCCGTCGATGCCGTGACTGTGTGTGTTTAAAAGGTAATCATGCACCGACTGTGGATGCCATCAGTATTCACTCTGCATGCTCTCACCTCCGCTCAGATTAAGACCACACACATAATCTTTAAACCTTTCCAATAATGCAGCATCCTTACAAACACTCATACACATATGCAGGACACGAAGGCACTTTTGTTTCCCCGCATAGCCGTCTGTGTGGCGTCTTTCCACTCTACTCCCTCCCCACGCCACCAGCTAAAAGAACAGCTTCAGGATGAGAAGAGGCCAGAATGTTTCGTCCTTCTTAATGCAAGCTGCGTTCTGTTCACTTTGCTACCTCGTCCTGGCTCCAGCATATCCTGGCCTGATTTGTAAGCAGCAGGTGCCTTACTGAGTGCAGGCCATTGCCAAGAACTGGCTAAAGGTGTCAGTGGAGGAGAGAAGCTCAATGAGTCATACTTTAAAGGTTCTGTATGAATAGACTTCCTTAGTAACCTTTAAAGATGCCCTCTGTAACTCTCCACAGCAAGGCTGACCTATTGATGTAGGCACTTGGCATGTTGTTGTCACTTCCGGTACATCGGAAAAAGCGTTGATTCAGGACGGAGCTGTCCACTGAGGTGGCCTGACTAACTCGTACACGGATATGACTCACTTCAAAATGGGGGAAAAAAACGAAAATTGCATATTGGATAATATTCCTTTATTGTGAATCACTGTTGTGAGAAAAAAAAGGATTTTAAAGAACAAAAGCATATTACAAGCAATATAGTTTTACGTATTTCATATTTAGGTTATATTCTGGAAAGGATAATTGACCAATTAATCACCTAGCCCACTGCACAAGTGTATGTCCTGTCCCATCATTTGGTTGGCCAGCAATTAAAAAATAGTAATAATAAAATAAATAAATAAAATATGACCAATATTTCATGCAAATGTTCTGAGATGCCCGTCCTTTCTTTACATTTCCTACAACAGAGCCATACTTTGTTGTATTTTGTAATGTAATCTTTCTCTCATTTTCATTCCAGTCCCTGTACCTGAGCAGTTTCTTAGGAGTTTGTTAAGCCACACCTATGAATGTTGTTCAAGCATCTAACCTAAGCCATGAACCAGTGAGAGCCCGGTACAGATGTTGACAGATGATCAGCCCAGTGATTATTATACTGGTGATGCTGAATGCTGAGTGGTTGGAACAGACGAGAGGGGAAATGAGGTTGCTGCTGAGGTTGTTACAGTACATAACTGTTTTTAACTTGTATCTTCAGGCAATTTGCAGAGGAAAAAATCTTCAAATTTATGTCCCATAATTTAATTTCATAAAAGTGAGGGGCTTTGGCACAGATGGAAATGAGCACAGGATAATAAACGAGTATATAATTTCCCAGCAAGAGGACATACACATTATTATATGGCACATCAGAGGAGTAATTTCAACAGAAATGTGAGGTCATTTGAGGCCATTGTTTTTACATTATAAATAAAATAAAAAAATGCTTCGGGTTTAACCAGCTTCTTTCTTTTTCACAAAAATTTTAACATCAAAGTGACGTATTGTGAGTGTTGTACTAGCAGGAGGGTTATTTGACAGGAACATTGCATTCAAAGGTTGGAGGACAATTAAAACAAATTGCTCCCTCATAAACCCCTCTAGGCTTTTCCAGTAAATCTTCGCACCTGATAAAACATCCATCGTTACCACACAAACACACACACACATTAAATAATACAGCGTGTGTTCAGTGGTGGTTGCATGGTGATCCCCTTCCACTGATGGACAGGTAGATCACAGCTGACACCTGGTTAAAAAAAAAAATGGTGGGTGTATCTCATAAAGTGTTCATTCAGTAGACCTTTACGTTCATGAGGCAGTGACAGAGACGTATTAGATAGAACCTCAGCAGGAAGGGGATGCCGCTCTCTCACTCTCTCTCCCCCTCTCATTACCCTCCTGGATGAATGACTGTGGTTCGGCTAGTGAAATAAGACTCCGATCCGTGCATGGGGCAGACAGTACATCAGAGCCGAGCACGCTGTCAGTAAGCGCACAGTAAGCACATTTTGATTCATGTCCGTTCCTGGGCCCTCAGCCCCATCATGCACACATTCACAATTCTCTGCGCATGTCTGTCACCTGGATTTATGGCAGTGTTTACTCACTACCAGTAACAACTCTTATAATTCCAAGACTGGTCCATATTTACACTAGTTGACTTTTTCTAATTATTGTTCTAAGGCACAAAACACGTTCTGTTCTCGCTCATCCCAAGGAGACTCCTACTAAAAAAAAATACTGTATAAAGACGTATTTTGGTAGTCACTGGCAGATGCATGCACTTGCTCTGGCAAATTTCTGTGCACTTACCTTAAGCTGAATAGGCCCTGTCTTTTTGTCTAGCTGCAGGCAACGCTTTCATCAATACTGTGAGTGACATGGTGATCGTTATCTGTGGAGGTGTTTGTCCGAGTGTGTGTGTGTGTGTTTAGGTTCAGAGCTAAACTCTTTTTTTTTTTTTTTTTTCTTTTCCTGCGCATGTGGCTCCCCCTGTAGGGTGAAGAGGGAGCAGCTAGGCTCGCATGACTGGCTCTCCATGCCCGTTCCAAGCGGGCAGCACTGGCTGCTAATGCAGGGCTTGGAGTCTGAGACGGCTTACCAGTTCAGCGTCCTGGCGCAAAACAAGCTGGGCACAGGCCCCTTCAGCGAGGTCGTCACTGTGAACACTCTAGGTGGGCTTTCTAAGAGCAAAGTGATGTGGTGGCATTTTAGTTAAAATCAAGTACTGTACATATATAAATAATTATTTTTTGTAACACTGTTTATTTAACAAGATTTTACATTTCTAACACAAATTTTAAATAAGATCAATTCCAAAATGACTTCACATTCACTATTTAAAATCGTCTCAGCGACAGAACCTGCATAGTGCACTTTATAGAGTCCAGAAGTGCATTTAGGATTCGGTCACAGAATGAAGAATGACGACCTATATTTCTGCTGTATTTTAAAGTTGCAATAAATTAAAGTAATTGCTTGCATTTGCCCATTACTGCAGACCAACAATCCTACTCTGAAAAAGGGGAAATAATCTTCAGCGTGACAGGCTACAGAAAACCAGTCTGCAAAATTCACTAATAAGTCTGGAGATTTATTTGAGTACTCATGCCCGTCTTTGCTGTAGTCCTGTTTGAAATATCTGACGGGTGCGTCGTGTTTTCGTTCACACAGTATTTCCTATAAGTACCCCCGAACCTCTGGTGCTGCTTACCCCACCACGGTGCCTCACAGCCAACCGGACACAACAGGGAGTCCTGCTAACATGGATCCCTCCAGCCAATCACACGTCGCCGATCGATCACTACATCATGGAGTTCCGCTTCGGCGAGAGGTGGGACGTCCTGGATGATGCGATCCCTGCAGGAGAGACGGAGCTGTTGGCCAGAGATCTGATTCAGGTGAGCGCATGACTGACATCAGCTGGCAGAGCATCCGGCAGCGCAAGATCATATAAAGGGGAATTTGCATAGCGTTTGTCAGAGAAAGTGCCGAATCATCCTTTTTAGCTGCTGTGGCACACGGCATATTTACATAGTGCTTACTTGCTATATATTTATAGGGAACTCACCAGGGAGAGCCATAAAGGCTTCTTGTCACTCTGCAGGAGATGGGGCTTAAAGGAAGGGTGTGGTGATGAAAAACAATTACGAAAATATCCATGTAAAAGTGTCTACACGCAGAACTAAAAGCCTATCTTTTCCAGGTTGTTTTTAAACCTAAACCAATAATGTGTATATCTGTGTCATTGCTGTTCATGTCTGGTGATATATACATGCGTTTTTCATTTATTCGTCTGGTTATTATTAAAGGAATACTGTGCTGAGAATAATGCAAAAGTTGGCATAACTTTTTGTTAACTGACTTTACTTTTATTCTTTCTCTATACAAAGCTAGTACTCCAAACTCTCGAATCCTCTTCGATAATCCTCTTGATGGTCTGCCGTTACACTACAGAAGGTTTATGGAGATGAAACTATTGACGAAAGCGATGTGCAGTGGTGGATGAAGAAGTTTAAAGAAGGGTAAACCAGCACTGAAGACAAAACAATCAGTATTGAAGAAACCGGTCAGAGACCATCAATTGTGACAAAGGAGTTTCCAAAGAAGGTTCGAGAGTTGGGTTTAACGATGGTGCAAATGCATTGCTTGTAATGGAGAGTGTGCTGATGAGTTACTCTACCAGCAAGTACAATTTGATTGACCTGTGTCAGTGTTAGACTTTTGCATTACTTCATATAAAGCCCATGTATTCCTATTCTTATTATTGTTGAGTTTCACACACTTTCGCTTTTCTCCCACATCTCAAAAACATGCTGATATGCGGACTGGCTACTCCAAATTGTCCCTGTGTGTGAATGCCCAGTGCCCCAGGAACAGACTTTGTATCCACCATGACTCACTTCTGTAACATGAATCTTTAGACTTCTTTAGACTCCTCAATGTTGAAAATACACAGTAAAATGTGATGTGATTTAAATAGTTTTATAAGATATAGAAGCAATCTGCTAGCCGCCTGCATTAGCTAATTTGTAAGTCATCTGTGTTCACAGGAGGTATGGTATGAGTTCAGAGTTATGGCCGTCATGGAGGACCTCATCAGTGAGCCCAGTAATCTAGTCGGGGTCTCCAGTACAGGTCAGTGGAAATGTTATCTATGTCAGTTCAAACACGGTCATGTTTTACACTCACTGGCCACTTAGGTACATTAGGTACACGTTTTTCCATGGATTGTTAACGCAAATTTCTAACCAGCCAATCACATGGCAGCAAGTCAATGCATTTAGGCATGTAGACATGGTCGAGATGATCCGCTGAAATTCAAACAGCATCAGAATGGACAAGAACGGTGATTTAAATGACGTTGGTTGTTGGTGCCATAAATGCTGGTCTGAGTGTTTCTGAAACTGCTGATCTGCTGGGATGTTCAGGCACAACATCTAAGTTTGACAGAGAATTGACTGAGAAAAGAGAAAATATCCAGTGAGCTCCAGTTCTCTGGGCAAAAATGCCCAGATGTCAGAGAAGAAATGCCAGACTGGTTCGAACTGATAGACAGGCTACAGTAACTTAAATAACTGAGATATGCTGAAGGGCATCTCTGAACACACTGGGTGCCACTCGTGTCACCTTAGGACAGGTACCTGAGGCTACAATTCACATAAGCTCAACAAAATTGACAACACAAGATTGGAAATATGTTGCCTGGTCTGATTAGTCTTGATTTCTACTACAACATTCAGATGGTTGGGTCAGAATTTGGTATAGACAACATGAAGCCATGGATCCATCCTGCCTTGTATGAACTGGTCAGGCTGGTGGTGGTGGTTGTGTCAGGGTGTTGAGGAGATTTTCTTGGCACATTTTGGGCCAACTTACAGTAGCCTTGTTTGAAAGCCACAGCACAGCTGAGTATCGTTGCTGACCATATCCATCCCTTTATGACTACGAGATAATGTGCCATGTCACAAAGCCTGATTAATGACAAATGACAATGAGTTCGCTGTACTGTCAGCAGATCTCAGTCCAATAGAGCAATTTCAGGATGTGGCGAAAGGGGAGATTCGCATCATGGATGTGCAGCCGACAAATCTGCAACAACTGCGTGATGCTATCATGTCAATGTGGACCAAAATCTCTAAGGAACGTTTTTAGCACCTTGTTGAATCTATGCCTCAAGGAATGAAAGCAGTTCTGAAGGCAAAAGGGGTCCCTGTTGGTTGTGCACCTTTTTGCTTCCACACATTTCCCATCCATTCAGCTTTCCATCTATATGGTTTGATACAGCCAGCTCTTTCAGCGATGACCTTCTGCTTGTTACAGTACCCTCCTCATGGAGGGTGTCGATGATCTTTACAAGTGTCACATCAGCAGTCGTTTTAACGTGTGCACTGAACTAGACCGAGAGATACATGTACAGATATTTATACTGTATGAATAACTATTTACTCAAACTCGAAATGAGCTATTCAACCATTTTGAGGTACTGGCTGTTTGATGTTCGTGAGCTGTAAGCCTCAATCATGGAAATGAAATAAAAAAAGACTTGACATATTTCACTTTACTTTTGAAGAATCTAGAATAAGTTTGACTTTTTTTTCTTTTTAAAAAAAATTAAATTCCGGGGAAAAAAAACAACACTTTAAGATATTCTAAATTTTTCGAGATGCAATGTATTTGTATAGAATTTAGTTAGATACAGACAATCATTTGACCTGCATACTTGTTGATATTGTACTGCCACCTGCTGAATATAGTATTGAACTACAACAAGTTGTAGCCTGCATTCTGAATGTTACCAACATAATCATATACAGTAAGATTAATTTGTTTTCAAGAATATTTATACGATTTTTCGCATTTTTGCTGGCTTTATTGGTATTAATTTATGGTTTAATTGATCAATTGAATGTTGTTTACCATAAAATGTCTCCCTGGAGTTTTGGAGAAGCTGTCAAGTTTCAGCGGTCATATGTTGTGTACAGTATATGACAGCATTAACCTGGTAGTTTTAGATTCACAAAACTAATATTGGTAGTAAATAACTAAATTGTATATCGACCAAAACGTTTGGATCATATGTATTTTTTCAGGAAGTGGATCTTTTCTTAGAGTTAGTGTCTCAGAGTTTGCATGTTCTCCCTGTACGTGATGGGTTTCCTCTGGGTACTCCGGTTTCCTCTTACAGCCTAAAGACATGCAGGTTTTAATTAGCATTACCATTGCCCATGGTGTGTGTGTGTGTGCCCTGTGATGGATTGGCACCTCATCCATGGGCTACAGGCCCTCAAGATCCTGTATACAGGATAAAGTGTCATAGACGATGAATGAGTAAGAGAATGTTGGAACACTAAAGGGAGGAACTGTGCTCAGGTGGGATTTGAATTTTACGGGTAGGTTAAGCTGTCAAAATTTAAGATTTATGTCAATTGTCATGTTGCATTATTATTTAGTATGATACTATGCTAATAATGGAAATGAGTATATGAAACAGGACAACTAAATAAACACACAATTGCAACAAAAAAAAAGTTTATTCTGTACACACCACTCGCACGATTTCAGCAGTAATTCTGTAGAAATTAGGTATAACAAATTCTGATATTTGGCTTAGTTGAGCCCTACGACTCTTGTTGTCTGATGTTTGTTCAGTTCCCAGAGGTCACCAGGGATAGGCTCCAGGCCTAAATAGTAAAGAAAATGAATATGAGTATAGAAGGTACTGCAATTTCTCATTGAAAGTGAAAAAACACTGGACAGTCGACAACAGTAGAAGTCTGTATATCCAGAAGGGACAAAGCATATGACAAATGACAGAAACAGCTTAGGCTTATCAACAGTCATTATACTTCTGTTAAACTGTGGCTCAGTCCTCGGCTCAAGTAGCTGTTTGTCTGACGATAAGTTCAACAGCCACTAGAATCCCGAGTAGTGACAGAAATGACTGTATAAAAACTGCGCACACTGTATACTGATGATGATACAGTGATGATCATACAGTACTTCTCAGGATATAACAAGATTTCTTTTTCTTTCTTTTTTTTTTACAGTAATGCACCAATGGAAATCTATGTTTAGGATAAGGGTTATATTCTGTCTAATGCTCACAAAACCACAAAATGATTCATTATTCAGCTTCTAATTACATGATTCAAGTACTATAATTATGGTAATGGTCTGTTCAAGGCAAAATAAGCACATTATGCTAATAGCCTATTTATTCTCAATTTAAGGTTGATAAACGTCCTGCGTCTTTTATTAAACTCTTCATTATAGGATCTATTTACTGTATGCTGCGGAGTGCCGAAGAATTTAGATGCGTTGTAAGATGCATTATTTAATCTGTCTTTATTTTCATTTAAAGTTTTCAATAAAGCTTTCCTGAATTTTTTGTTAATCCTGTGAAACTGTATTAAATGCACTACTTATCAACATATCCGAACATTAAATATAGGCAGAATATATTCTGCGGTCCCTGCGCTGTGCCATTGGGTTTGCCCTAAGATCGCCCTTTGTGTGTGTCAGACTTCTTCCCACCACCAGACGTGGCAGACGAGGGGCTGGCACGGCCGGTGGTGGCTGGCATCGTGGCCACCATCTGCTTCCTGGCGGCGGCAATCCTCTTCAGCACACTGGCAGCCTGCTTCGTCAACAAGCAGCGGCGGCGCAAGCTCAAGAGGCGACGAGGTGAGTGGAGCCCCCGAGAGTCACACCGGCTTTCCCATCACACACAGGCCTTTGATTTACATTGTTTCTCACAAATCACTGTGATTTGCAAATGCAAAGTTATAGGTCATTGCAATAATATCTGCTTTAGAAAAGAGCATTATTTTAAGGTGTAGTTTCTCTTGATCCGCTTTCAGAGGTTAAATTAGGGAAAACTACTGTACATTTCTACATTTTTATTAAAATCCAATTGTCATAAGCAGAAATATATGATTGTAGTAGGGTTTTTTATCTAGCCGATAATAAAATGCATGTAAGCTCCTGTAATGGAACATCCTTATAGATAAAAAAAAATTAAAGATTGTTGGGGTTAAATATGGGTTTTTTTCCCCCCCACAAATGTGTACAGTGGCTTGCAAAAGTATTCGGCCCCCTTGAACTTTTCCACATTTTGTCACATTACAGCCACAAACATGAA
>JAQQZT010000011.1:8727222-8755426 GCA_030068275.1 Clarias platycephalus
CATGTTTGTGGCTGTAATGTGACAAAATGTGGAAAAGTTCAAGGGGGCCGAATACTTTTGCAAGCCACTGTATATACTCCTGTAAATGCACGGTCAAGTGTTCAAATTTTGAGCGTGTATTTATATAATTTCTGAATTCTTGACTTATATATCCTTGTCTTGCCTGTTTTCCTTTTTTTTTTTCCAAATAGATCCTCCGCTTTCAATAACACACACCAGAAAAAGTGTGGAGACTCCGTAAGTAACCACTTAATCTTCCACCTCTTCCGTCAGCCTTCGCTAATGTAATGAGTGATATGTCCCAGTGCAGGAACCTGTCCTGCCCATTCAGTCATTTCCAGCTTCTCCCGAATTAATTACTGGTCATAGTGAAGCCAGCAGCTCACATAAAGTGCTCACAGAGGCTTTCACGTTCATTTAATCAAGGCTCGTTTTAGTAATGCTTTTCATGAGGATTCCCTTAACTAACATTATTTTTAGCACATTACTTAACATGAATAAAACATGAACTTAAAATATCAAGCCTTCACAAAGTAGCTAACATATTTGTAAAAGAATTGAGATTATTTATTTATTATATAAGTTTAACATTTGTTAATGTTCATTAATTATTGCATTAAAGTGCAGTACTGTAATACGAGGTGGTATCAAACAGTTTCGAGAACATTTTTATAACACGCCATCAAATAGCAGCACAAGGCTGCACGCACAGTCACAGGGAGCACAGACCCTCATAAGTCAGTGTGCCAAAAGACATCGTCCTGTGTACATCGGGAGCTGTGCAACTAGTGCTATTCTGTCCATGTCTGCTATTTCATCATCGACAGCAAGTTAGAACAAAGAGCGAACGTGAATTTCTGCGTGAAACTAGGCAAATCTGCCACAGTGATGTTTGACATGATTCGCCAAATTAACGGCGACGCTGCAATGAGTTGTACAATGTGCTTTGAGTGGCACAAACACTTCGAGAATGCAGAAGAACATCACTGAAAGACAACGAGAGATCAGGAAGACCTTCAACGAGCTCAACCCCCGAAAATGTCAAAACCATTCAGCAACTTGTGCTTGATGATGGTCGGAGAAGAACCCAGAACGTTGTTATATGTCAAAGGAACAGTCCAGGCAATCTTTACATGCGATTTGAACATGCACCGCATTGCTGTCAAGTCGATGCCCACAGTGCTGACCCAAAAGCAGAAGGAACACCGCGTCAAAGTCTCCCTCAAAGAACTCCATCAGCATGCCGTGGATGACCTGTTGAGGATGATTCCAGGTGACGAAACTTGGGCAACAGTCTTCTCAGCAAAAGATCCCATCATCTCCACAACCAAAAAAGGTGAGGCAGGTCCGCAGGCAGGACCACTCGACCAAGTGCATGCTCATCGTCTTCTTTGACATTTTCTTGGTTGTTTTCCTGCTCAGCACACTGACCATGAACAAAGACCATGAACGGAGAGCATGAGTACAATGAAAGTAATCGGGGCCAAATTCCACAGCCCTCCTTCTTTGCAAAAAATTAATTGAATTCAATTCAGTTTCATTTATATCGCGCTTTTAATAATGGTCATCAAATGTAGGAGAGCAGCTTTCCGGAATAAAAAATATGGAAATTAGTTTGAAAAGTGTGAGGAAATTTGTATAAATCATATTTAGCAGATTGTCCCCGATGAACAAGCTGAGGACGACAGTGGCAGGAAAAACTCCCTCAAGTTGCAATAGGAAGAAACCTTGAGAGGAACCAGATTTAACAGGAAATCCATTGTCATTTGGGTGATATGTCAAATTTATTCCAAAGTTGGGGGAGACTCGTATGAAGCTACTGCACTCCCACTGAGCTAAACTGAGTGAAAATTATGGTATATTTAATAAAAAGTTAACTAATTTCTTTCTCTGAAACTACCCATATGGTTAACTGGACCTAGACGTATGGCTAAGCGGAACTAGCAATACTTTCCCCTCTGGTGGTGGTAGCATCATGCAATGCAGATGTTTTTCTGTATCTGGGATTCTGTGACTATTCACTATGGAGTAAAAAATGAATGCAGAAAAATACCGTCTCCAGGGTGCTCAGGATCTCAAACTGGTGTGATGGTTAACATTTCAACACGATAGTGACCCAAAGCATACCACCAAAGAAGTGCCAGGAGTCTGGACCTGAAACCAATAGAGCACCTGAAAAAGACAGGGTCCATCCAACCTGTCTGAGCTTGAGCAAGCTGCCAAGAATAATGGAACAGACGTCCAAAAGAATGGTGTGCCAAGATTGGAGCATCATTCACAAACACACTGTCACTGCTGTCAAAAGGTGCTTAGGTGGGATAAATACAAATGGGGGATATGCATTCTCCTATATATAATAAAAAAATTATTGGCACTGTGAGATCATTATTATTCGTAATGAGCTTTCTGTCATTGCCAGTGTCTGAAAAGGTGTTGTATCTGATAATATACAGGTGTTTACATGAGCACTTTCTCTAAGAAAATCTATTGGAGATCCAAAAGTCATCTTTTTGTCCCTTGACACAGCGACTGCAATAGATGGTTACGATATCTCATTACAATGGCACCTGTAAGTGGGTGCAAGTGAACCTTTTGTCCTGGAAAAAATTGACTTCAACAAGGGTCAAATTGTGATGGCTGGTCAAAGCAACTCCAAAACTGCATCTCTTTTGGGACGCTTCCAGTCTGCAGTGGTCAGGGCCTTCAAAAAGTGCTCCAAGGAAGGAAAACTGTAGTTCAAATTGCTGAAAATGTTCATGCGGGTTCCAATAGAAAGGTGTCAGAACACACCGTGCATTACTGTTTTGGTGGCAAAAGGACCCATTCAGTATTAAGTTGGTGGCCAAAATGTTATGGCTGATTGGTGTGTACTGTATGTGTGCTTGTGTGGGAACAAAGCACATACAATAGTGAAAGCCCCAAAAAAACAAAATCAGGTTGCAAATACAGAAACACATGCAAAAGTTAATGCGCATGCAAAACCAAAAACACAAAATTCAGAGCAAATGCGAAAGCAAAAAACAATGCAAAACTAAACACACATTAAAAAAAAGTCTAATCACTTGTTTAAATGGCAATGGTTTAAGAATTGCTTCTAATATTTAGTCAAAGCACAGCCACAGCAGCATTAATAAAGTCAGATGAGGAGGCTTAAGGTGCCAGACCACATGGCACACCATGACATCATGGACAGCAGACAAAGCCAGACAATTGTTGCAACGTTTTGGGAAACACGTGAGTATGATGGTCAGGTGACCACATACTTCTGGCCCTGTAGTGAAGGTAACACTGAAGTTCATGTAGCATATTGTACATGTATTGTACACCAGATGTGTCTTCATTAATTGATTGCATATGTATAATACTTCGCCATAGTAACCGTTCATTCTTTACTCTACGTTGCTGAATTGATGTATAACGCTGCTTCCTTTTCCTGTTTGTTATTTTGCACTAGCTTACTAACATACTAGAAATAAGTGCTTTGAAGCTAATACATGTAATACGAATGATTTCCTTCATTCACGACTGCAAGCAGTATCATCTCATGTTGGGAAAAAAAAATGTGATGCTGTTAATAAAAGAGTCCCCATTTTTTTGTCACTCCGCCTGTCTTGGATATGTGGAAGCTAAACATCGTTGACAGCCTCCGTGCTCCCCTGCCCCTTCCTTCTGTTTCTGTTATGTTTCCTGTCGCAGGGCTCCTCTAACCCCCCTGCCTGGTATAGAGCCCTTGTGGGAGGGGACGGACGGGAACAGGCTCAGGCCCCCGCCTTCAAGCCATCAGTGAGTCCCTGTACCTTGAGCAGCCGAGCGTGCCCTGGCTTGGCCGCATGTCCCATGTGCACTGCCTATGGGCAAGGCTGTAGTGGCGGACAACCCAGAGAAATTGCTTCAGCCCTTTTTTTTTTTTTTTTTTTTCCTCCACTATTGCCTGTGTCACATCCATCCATACACACGCCTAGCTCTAAGCAGTATTCTGAGCTTTAGTGTCTCAGCTGTTGCGTCATGTATGTCCAGCAGGAGGCGATGCTTGGTCTTGGAATTGCCATGCAACAAAATTGTAGGGAAAGCCTGTAATAGTGCCTGCTTATTTTTACCCAATGAAAGAAAAAAATGCTTCAATTTAGTGTTGTGCAAGTAATTGATGTATTATCACTATTGTTTAAATTTATCATCCGTATACTGTATTTTTGGTTAACTCCATGCCGCAGTAAGTGAGAAAGGTTCAGGTATAGGACTCCTTTGAGGATCATCTTATTCTGCCCGGCTGAGCATCGCTAGGCCACATTCCACCAACATCCTGCTGACCTCTGGGGTATTTTCACCCCATAGGTTCTCACTGGCCAGCCTGCTGCTTCTCCACATCCTCATGCCTCTGTAATATTAATTCTGCAGGATTCTCGACATTCCTGATCAAGTTGCACAGATTATTTATTTATCTTTTAAAGCGCACATTAATAACATAACATATAGTAATAATAGCCCTGCTTTCTATTATCTAAGGAATATAGCACAAGGGAAACCCTATGTCTATTAGAACATGTCAAAAATTGGTCCATGCTTTGTTTTCTTCCTTGACTGCTATTATGCCATATACTGTATTATGCATACTATATGATGCTCTTAATATGGTTATAACATTCTTCTTATTTTTGTATAAAACTTGAAGAGAGTGGTGAAACAGCCTTTTGTTTTAATGCACCAACGATCTGGATTATGTTACAATTATATATGCTTTTATAATATAATAGAACTTTAATTATGTTATTAATTATTCATCATTTTCTGTAGTTTTACCAGCTTTTTTATAATTTTTTAAATATTGTTATTCCTTACTTTTTTATTCCTTATATTTATTCCTTATATTATCTTTTTTATTGCTATATTGTTATCCCTTTCTTTTTATATTTAAAAAAATTATGTCATTATTATTCATGTTTTATTGATTTCATTGAATTCATTGTATAATTTTTTTTAGTCTTGATGTAAAACGTTTTGAGCTAATATACTTTAAAAAGTTTGTTGGTTAGGTGTTAAGAATCAACAACATGATTTTTCCATATTCCATAAGTGTAGCATCCTCGGAATTCTTTCCCAGACAGAGAATTTGCCAACTGGTATTTCTGCCCATACAGTCTAAACTGGTTAGAGAAAAATGTTTTTTTTTTTATTCCAGAAAACCCATTTTGGTCAAAACATTTGAATTTGTAAAGTTCTACGACCTGCTGCTTAACCAGAAATTCTCCAGTTTTATTTGCAGTTTAGGTGGACATACAGTACTGTAGGGAAGCTATCTAGTCTGTTGACCTCATGGTGTTGATATCAGATTTTCAGATTTCAATGACGAGGGCCCTCTGAACCACTGCGCCAATGAGAGCAACACGCCAGAGCTTGGCACATACTCCTGCATGAACTTCTTTACTGTTTTTTTTTTTGTGATCTTATTGTAATTTATTGTTCTGGAGATCTCGTGTTTTGCAGATGTCATTTCTGAGTGCACATGGTAATTGTAGATGCATTCTTCAATCAGTTTATCCTGCTTCTTTTTTGTATAGTAGAGTTGGAGTAGATTGGAGCCTATTCTAGCGCAACTGATTAGTGCCAATTAAAGACACAATTTGTGCCTTTGCAGTTTAAGTGTATTATACTGTGGTATACATTTATCACCCACATAAGCACAAAAGTGTCATTATTGTCCTATATTGTCCTGTTTTTTTTTTTTTATTATTATTTTTTTTTAGATATTTTAGCCTTTATTCCTTTGTTTTAGCTTATGAATGAGTATTTTTTTAATGAGTGCTATAATTCTCCGTTCATTTTTAGTCTCTGATTATATATAGCTTCTACTCATTCACACGCTCATTCAGCTGTGCAAGCGCATGTGTATAATGCATATGTAAATCTGCTTGTTCTGCATTTTCTCATGTATTATGATGAGATTATGATTTGGTTAGTGAAAATGTTCAAAGCTCACTTGCAACAGTCTCAATAATAAAAAAAAATACATTAACTGCCTCATCATTCAGGTTAAAAAAAATTATTAGGTATAAAAAATATTTGGATGCCTTTTTCCTGAAACATGAAAGCTCAAGCTTAAGAAACAGTTCAGTTCAGAAAAAGGCTGTAAATGCTTACTGACTGTAAATGATGTGCAGGTTGCTCTGATCTAATACTGTCGATTAATGTAAGAGTCTCCTCTTCTGATACGTTGTCTCGGGAAGCATGGATGACATCACTGACTTCGATCGTGGTCATCGGTAGGCAGTTGCCATGGAAACCCAGCATCGTCACTGCAGCCAGCACAGGCACTAAGTGTAATGATTCAGCAGAACGGGGCTTCAGCTGACATTACTACTAACAAAATAACTGCAGCACTAATTTTCCTTCCTTTTCTGGATCATTGTTTTATCTTTTGTCATGAAATAAAATGGATCTTATCGAATCATTATTAGTCAGTAATTATGTCTTAAGGGTAGACACAGTTAGCCAATATTTAAAGCTATGTTCATCTTTTTGCATTATATTCTGAGGAATGAAAAGGCACAACATAAAGGTACAATATTGTAAAGTATATGGCCTCAGCAAAAACAGGTATCTCAAACATCCCAGAAAGGGAAGAGAACTTCACAGCTTTCACTCTTAAATTGATCTGGGCCTTGATCATAAAGTCATTGTGTGTAATCTTTAGGATTATCCCCAAATTCCCTAAATTCAGGATTACAGGGTTTCAGTATTTGACACAAATTAAAGTTAGTCAACGAAATTCAGTAATTATAAGGAATTAATAAAAATTGTTAGTATATTGGTATGTGGCTTGCTTGTTCAATCCAGCTTGTGTTGCTGTTCATGGAGAAATTCCTCTGGGTTCTCGGTTTCCTCCCATCTGCCAAAAATATGGGTTGGTAGATCGGCTGCTTTGAATTACCACTGGGTGCGAATGTGAATTTGTGTAATGCCCTGAATTTGTAGTGATGACCTGGCATCTCATCTATCCTCTTGCTCTCAAGGTTGCTGGGATATGGGATAGGTCAAGACAAATTTAGAAAAAGAATCTATTTATTTATTATGTATTGGGTACGATTTGTCAACTGATTACTCACATTAAACACAGCCAGCTTGTCAGCTTGTGTCTGTGCTGATGCATAAAATACTTGGCTTGGGGATAAAATATAACTTTATAGCATCTGGTTGTTATATAATAAACAACATTTCACTTTTCAGGAATTGGCTAACCTGTTGTCTACCTAGAACTTTTTTTTAAAGAATTCAGCAGGTCTATCTGAGAAAAGCATGAATTGGTTCACACATGATGTGTTAACCTTTTTAAGATTGTCAGGATAAATTCTGATTAAGGTACTGCCACTTATGGTTTCCCTGTCTTTCCTCCTTTAGGCCATCTTCTGGAAAGATAAGTCCAGAGAGTGTCCGATCTATGGGAGCTCCATCTGAGTCATCTGAGGATGGGTCACGAGCTAGGAAAAGTCCTGCCAAGGAAAAGGAGCTTTCCTTATACAAGAAGACCAAAAGAGCAATAATTAGCAAGAAATATAGTGTCTCTAAACATGAAGCTGAAGCTACTACACCTATTGAGTTAATCAGTCGTGGGCCAGATGGTCGCTTTGTCATGGATCCCACTGATATGGAAATACCTGTCAAGCCTAGGCGTATTGAGGGCTTCCCCTTTGTGGAAGAATCAGACCTTTACCCAGAATTTCGACAGTCTGATGAGGAGAATGATGATCCAGGCCCCATGCCACCGATGATGGCCACTCTAAGACCCCAGCAGATCTCTCCCATTTCTTCCAGCCAGGAGTCTTACTTGCAACCCCCAGCCTACAGCCCCCGCTTCCAGAGGCCGATTGAAGGGATGACCATCATGGAGAGCAGTCGACTTCAGGCCATGGGGCAGATGCGTGGTGCTCCTCATTTTCGAGCCTTTTCCCATGGCCAGTTCTACTTGGGCAGCTATTTGGGCAGTCCTGGAGAACCTGAGCCTCCTCCTCCTTTCTACATGCCAGACACCAGCCCTCTTAGCTCAGTAATGTCCTCACCCCCTTACCACCTTGAGGGGCCGTTTGGTCATCCAACCATACCAGAGGAAATCAGTGAAGGAGAGATTCAGCACTATGCAGTCTCAGGCTGCTCCCTTCCTTTTACACACACTTCATCTCGTTCCCCGGATATTTGGCAACGGCCTGATTTCTCCTTTGCCACGTTTGAGGGTCCTCACTTCATATTCCCACCCCACCATCCCTTGCAATTTCACCGGGAACCTTCTCTTCCACCCCCCCTCATTCTCCCTCCTAGTGCTCTCCCACCTGCATCCATTCACATACCCTCCTATCCTGGTATTCTTCAGCTGGAGGCCCCAAAGAGTCGGCTAGGCAAATCTCCCAGCAAAGTGAAGCCTCAGGGCCTTCCAGCCAAGCATTTACCTATGCAAGAGGCACAGAGTCTAGGGCAGCTAAGACACACAAGCCACGGTATGGGTGTGCCGGTATTGCCTTACCCTGACCCAACGTCTCACATTGTTGGTCCTAGCTCATTTGGAAGCCTGGATACCCGTTGGTATGAGTTAACTCCCAGGCTCAGTCCCAGACAGCCCCGAAGGATGGAACCCAGCATGGTGGTACTTCAGCCTTCCCGTCTCTCACCTCTTACTCAAAGCCCCATTAGCTCTCATGAAGGTTCTCCAGAGATTGTAGTGCGCCCCAGGCCCCGTCCTAGCATTGTTCAACCTTCCATTCCTCCTGGGATGTCTGAAATTACCCTCCAGCCACCTTCTTCTGTTAGCTTTTCAAAAAGATCTTCACCTTCTTCCCCTGCTCAAGGCCAGGGAAGCCGAAGGGCAAGTCCTATTTATCGCTCTCACATGGCTTTTGGCACCTCAGCAACAAGCTATCCATCTCAATCTCCATCACCCCCAATGGCAAGCAGCAGCATTTTTGGACAGATCCCAACCCAGAGGAGGAGTGAGGAGGAGATTCTGCCATCAGAACCCTCTCCGCCCCAGCTTTCAGCTTCAGGGTAAGTTCAGTGCGGTTACAAAAGGACTTAATGCACTTTTAAAAAAAAGTATAATTTACTTACACAAGTAGAAAACTTTTCCTACTGAGGTAGAGCAGTTTTAAATATGATTGCTAAGGAAAATAACTGCATCGAAAATCATTCTAAACTGCCCTCAATGCCTTACATTTTGCAAACCATTCAAAATCATTTTCTACATAGATGATGTTGTGCTATGCCTCTATAGTTCTCAGTCTCAGTGATGCTGCTTTTCATGTCAGACATCAAAGTTCATTCATATGATCTGTGAAGCACTTAAAGACACTTGTCTGAAAATTAAAGATAGCTGATTTGATATTAGGGCAAAAATAAAAGTAAGCTCAAGGCAGGATGGATTATTTGCTTCACAGATATGGTGACAGACCTTTTGGGGCTCAGTCTCTCAGTGATATAATTCAGTCAATTTAAAATGCAGCACCAAAGCCCCTTAAAAGCCTGGAATCAGAAGGACACCACCACTGGACCCCAGCCTTTCCATTCTGTGTCATTCTGCTTTACCCTGCCTTTCACCCAACAGGAGGAACCCCCGTGTATCCCAATTGACCGTTCTCAGTCAAAATAAAGCCCTCTTTTGACTATCTCCAGGCTTTTTAGGATGACTTACAGTATGTTTGAAGTGGAGATTGATTTTAGACGTGTCCAGCACAGCAGGCACAGGCCTCCTCTCCCGATCCTTAGTAATATGACTGCATGAATGCTTCTCCCACACCTCCCTTTCCTCCATCACCCAGGTCACCCCAGCTCTGACTGCCAGGGGGAGGCTTGTTGGGCGAATCGTGTTGCAGGGACTGTCCGCTCTCATCTGTCGCAATGTCGTCATCATCTCAATTAGGGGCAGTTGGTCATTCTTGATGACTCCTGGAGTCTTACCTGCTTTGTTTTTGATTGATCTCAGCTATCTGGGCAGCGTTGTTGTGACCAGGTCCTCTACACCGCAATAGGTAAGGGTTGGATCCATGTCTGAAGGGGGGGGCAGCAGGTGGGGCTTTTATTCACCTCGTTCTTTAAAGGGGAATACGAGTCTGAGAGTCTTGATATTTTTAGTTTGCTACACCAACCTGCATTTTTTTTCTCCTTTTTTTAATTTTCTTATGTTATAAGTAGCTACGCATTTAAGTTCTGCAGTCTTGAATCCTATATGCATTCTCGTCTCGGTATGCATATGTAAGTTTTCTGGTTATTAAGAAATATGTCATAGATCATGTAAACAACACAACCTTAAGTTGCTTTCCCTGTCTTTTTTTCCGAAATGTGGAAAAAAAAAACCCACAAAAAGACATTTAGGATTTTTTGCTAGTTAATTCGAGCCATGAAGATTCCGAAATGAAAAGAAGTACAAGCGGGGCTACAGATTATATAATTTAAAATCTGTAACCTAGTTGTATGGTTAATCACGTTGAATCGGCAGTGAATTGCTGTTTTTAAAATAATACATCGTAATATATGTTAAAAAAAAATACTGGCCATTTTAAGCACTCTCATCATCATAAATGCAAATGCACATGTGTTTACTTATACATTTGGACTGCAGAACACTCTCCCACTCAAAGGGAGAAAGGATACTTCCATAAAAGCTCATGCACTTCGTTTTGTAACGGGGAAAATACTACTGGCTCTGGGCACCATAACAACATTCTGTTTTTTATTTGTGGCTTTTGCCCAGTGAAGTGCTTTTCAGAGTATTCCCCTTTAAAGTTCTGTTCCATGTGCAAAATTCCATGCATGCCATCGCTAACTATTGTTCCTCAGTTGGAAAAAAAAAGAAAAAAAAAAAAGAACAAATATCTGATTCAATTTTTGTTACATTTGTTGTCTGAGTGCTTTGTTTTATTTTTCATTATGTGACTGTTCCCAAGTAGCCATTTCCCCTCCCGCCATCTCTCCCCTGTCAGCATGGTGAAGCCCATTGTAGACAGTATTCATGTCTATGAACACATTTTTGAAGATGCTTTGTCGCTCAGCTGTGATTTTCCCCCTCTACTAATGGCTTTTAATTTCTCTTGGCAGCCCCGGCAGATGGAAGGGCCCTTTATAATGCTCTTTTTCTTGTTTCACCGTGCCTCGTCAGAGCCGTGTGTGTGCGTGTGGCTGAGTATGTGGGCTGCATTTTAAGTGCCTCCATACTGTATTTGGATGGGAAGATTGTGAATACGACTTAATGTTTAAAGTTGTATATTTTCCTTTCTACAAAAGTAGACAATATGATTATTATTATTATTTCTTAAAACCATTACATTTTGTCATTCAATAATTTAAAGTTCTCCTTAATCTGAAACATATTATCCTACCATACCAAGGTATGCCTATTTAATAGATCGTAGAAGTAATGTTCGTCTAGAATGGTTTTCAAAATTCTTCATTGCGCTGAACTATATCGTACTAATGAGAACGATCGTGTACACCTCTATAGCCCTGAGTATACCTCTCTTTCCACTCAAATAACTTCCAGCTCCATAACTGTCATGCTGAACAAACTGGCCTATTCCGAGAGTGTGGATGTCTTGGACTGGTTCGTAGGCAATCTGGTGCGCCTATAGCTTGGCACCGAGAGCAGTAACTTGACAAGGATTGGGCCAAGCCATATGTGACCAGTGTCTTATCAATAGAACGGCACAGGACAGCTTGTCTTCTTTGTGATAGCCCTTTGCCCTTTCTTTGTCGTCTGTGCAGAAAACGTCGAGGTACACCGAGTGGTCCTGCAGGGTCTGAGAGGATAGAAGCACTGAGATACCAACGTGTCAAAAAAGTCAAGAAGGTTGCAGTTAACAATAACAACTCCAAGGCCAGAAAGAAAACGGGTGAGACCTCACTCATTTTCCTTATTTCCTAGCAGTATGTGATAATGGTTTATTTATTTATTTATTTTATGGTTAAAACTCCAAATTGCCACATTGGCTCTTATTCATTAAAGTTGCACAAAAAGTGGATGCAAATTTGAGAAGCTGTAATGACGTATGAATCAGTCTGCTTCTAATGCATTAAACCTTCATACGAGAAAAACAAGCATTGTGATTTGAACCCAGTCACCAAATTAGCTTCAGCTGTCTGTTTCATGCTCCTGTCCATTAGCGCCATCTTTTCTGGCATATGAATGAATTTACACCTAAACACATCTAATTTACATCAAACACATAGTAATTTATGCAGTGCCCAATAAATGGAAAGCATTCATTAGACTTCAGTTAGCCAAAATCAAAGGAAAGAAGGAAATCAAGGATGGAAAGATATATTTCAGTGAAGCCGAATTGGGGGTGCCATATACTGTACATGTAAATACATATACAAATGTATATACTGTACAGTATGTTTGCATCATGTCATCATTCCTCTATAATCCAGGTGGAATTCTCTAAACCACTGGTTCTCAGCCTTGTTCCTGGAGTGCCAGTGTCCTGGATATTTTTTCCTACTCTACCACAGCTACTTTATTTGAGAAAATGATTTTAATTAGTTGCTTAGTTAAATCGGGTGTGCTGGTAGTTGAGAACGCTCTTAAATGTGCAGGACAGTGGTACTTCTGGATTAGAGATGAGAACTACTGCTTAATATCTAATAATAGATTTTATTTAGATGCATAAAGATATAGATATAAATATTGATTGATATGGCTCAACTTTTTAAATGGTACATTGTTTTAAAATTTGTAACAAGAAATGTACTATATTTATATCAGGTGATCCCTAGTGATTCCAACCTCTATCATTAGGAGGAATCGGAACTGTACGTTTGTATTCTTATTAATCAGGTCACCCTCTTCCCTTTATACTTTATATTGTTTTTCTAAAGAATCTGAAAAACGAGTGTCCTAAAATTCCTGTTTTTCCAGTCCAGGAACAGGCAGCCATATCTCCGTCAATTATGCATGCACCCCTATGAAAACATTGGTAGCACTATAGCATGGAGTCAACCGCATGTAAAATGTACCATTCTTGAGTTACAAGAAATTATTTGGGAACCTCTTTCATGCCACACTTCTAGCTCACTCATTTTCGATCCGATGGAGAAACGATGTCACCGATTCGAAAATCTACCTCTACTGGAAAAAAAGCTAATTGGTAACCACTTCTACAACCCCTCTAAAACTCACGCTAAATTCTCTCTATTAAAAATATTTAGGACTCTACAGTGTAAAGACAGTAAATCAGCTACCTCTGTTTCTCTCCTGCTGAATCTTGCCCAAATTTGCACAAACCCCCACAAAACGTCCATCACAACCCTCAGCTGGGTCCCCTGACTGCTCCAAAAGTGGAGAGGATTGGTCAAACCGTGTGGGAGTTATAAAGGTTTGTTTGGACGTGACACAAAACCTAAATCCTCAAAGAAAACATTTATTTTTTGCACTGCGTCTATTGCCAGACAATTTCACCTGAATTTTTTACTTTTTTTAAATCGCTCCTTTGAAAACAATTTGTGGAGGGCACACACACCAAACTTCACATGAACCAAATATAAAGCCTCCTCCCTTGTAAAATAAAAATGATTAAGCCGTAGCACTAATGGTCCCCAAGATAGAAGTCTCAGAATCATGGTAGTGCTTTCCTATGTAAGTGCATAGAGGGATTAAGTTTCAGTATTGGCTGGTCTGCTCGCTTTGTGAGAGCAGCGCAGGAACCATAGGGCCTAGAAAAGCCGTTTTCTGGACAATCCTTCCTATTGACTTAACATGGGGACACTTGCAATCAGACGTAGTGCCCAAAATGTTTCCTAATTTTTTATTACATGAAACGTAATCAGCTCATAAATTAAAGTCAAAGTCTGTCCAATTGACATGATGGGATGTTAGAGTGAAGAAGCAGGACAATTTCAAATTTTGTTTTCACATCATTTGGCCAATTTTGGATCAGGCCACACAAAATTGACATCAAAATGCTTCACCTCTTCTAAAATTAATTAAAGAGAAATGAAAATAGTTTGGTGTAGTGGTTAGCACTGTCGCCTCGTACTGCCAGAGTCTGGGTTCGATTCCCGGCCAGGCTTGATTCCCTCCTCTGTGTGCATGCTTGGTGGTTTTCCTCCAGGTACTCTGGTTTCCTCCCACAGTCCAAAGACCTGTGGTTAATTGGCGTTCACAAATTGTCCATAGTGTGGGTGTGTGTATGTTGGTACCCTGCGATGGATTGGCACCCTGTCCAGGGTGTACCCTGCCCCTGTACCTTGCCCTAAGTCTCTTGGGATAAGCTCCAGGCCCCATGAATACAGGATAAAGCGGTATAGAAGATGAGTGAGTGAGTGAAAAGAGTTTGAAAAGAGAAACAGTTATGGGCATTTGTTAGACATCACACTCGAGTGTTTTTCCCCCCTCATACTGAATGATAGAGATCACAGTCTAACTTTTTAGGCAATTTAAGCCAGAAGCACTATTGTTTTTTTACAAAACCACTGCAACCATAGTTTTCACGAATAGAGTTTGGATTGCACTCCCATGAGCACTGAACATGCACTTCCACAACACCCCCGCACACACACACGCACAGAGACTAACTTTAGTCTGAAATTTCTCTTCATTTCTCATGAACTAGCTGACTCCTGCTTGACATTTTTTTTGCAGAAACACTCTAGTTATTGGTGCTACTATACTTAATGTACAGTATAAACTGTGCTGCATTTATATATGATACTGGTTTTAATTATTTAACTGCAATTTAAACATCTTTCAGGTTGGTAAAATTGGATATCACAAGACATACACCAAAACTAAATTGATGGCTGTACACCCAGTTTAGGATCTGATGTGACCATACTGTACGCAACTTTGATGAAAAAGACCCATTACAGTCACAATTTATTTCGGCCAGTAGTTGACTTTAGTAGTTGGTCTTATTCTTGGGACTTGATTCCCTCCCTGCTTTTATAGGGACACTTGGACACCTGCTCTTTCTTTTGGCAACAAAACCTCATGCAGATCATGCTGACAGGAAGTCTGTGGTAACTAAGAGAACCACTGTGAACAGAAACACATCTCAGAATCCACAAGACATCAAACATTGAGTCAATGGGTCATACAGCAAAGAAATTGCACTGGGAAGAACAGGAATCTGGGCGACGTCTCATAGCTTGGCTGTGGAGCCCGAATGTGGTCTTTATGTCCCATAAGGTTGTGCACGTTGTGCATTCTGTGATGTGTGTCCGATGAAGAGTGATATACAGTAAAGAGTGGTTATTTGAGTTAGCATAGACCTCCTGTCATCACAACCCAATCTGAATATTCTCCTTTGATGTCTTTAATCAAAGGCATTTCCACCTACAGACTTGCCACGTACTTACTGAAGTCACCGAGATCAGTGAGATTTTTTTTTTTATGTATTTTTTTTTTTTTTTATCATTCGTCATTCTGATGTTTAATGTAAAATTTTAACAGGTGCTCTTAACCTGTATCTGCATGTGGTCCTGACACACTATTGGCTAGTATGATAAGTGCATGAATGAGCAAGGGCACAGTTTTATGGCCAATGTTTTTGTATACAAGTGGGTCATCAGTGTATACCGCATGATATATTTGATAAGGCATTTTTTATGTTGCAGGCCTCAGTCAAGTAGGTTAAAAACATCAATTGACCACAGAGCTGAGGTGTGATCCTAGCATCCAACAATCGTTTTATTTACTCTCCATGATCTCTAACTCTTTATTACTCTTTATTATGGTGGCATAACCGAAACATAGACAATATTGTGCTTAATTGTTTTTTTTTTTCTGTGTGTGTTTAATGTTATGGCTGATCGGTATATGTTATTAGTTTTCTGACCCTGGGAGATGCAGCCAGTATCATTTCATCTGATTTTAATTGATTTATTTTGTTTTGTGGGATGTGGGACATGTATTACAAAAAATTGTACAATAGTGAAGATACTAGATAAATAACCTGCCTAAATCCCTTATATATGTATATCTGTGGTGTATGTATTCGCCTTGATTGTGCATTTCCTTGTCCCGATCATCCCTGTGTATCCTCGAGCCACAACTATTGTGTATGCACATCTGTGCTGACTCACATCCCGTTGTCTGGATCCAGGTGTGTTGACCTCTCAGACCCAGCAGCCCCACGCCTCTCAGGTCCTCCCACCAGAAGAAGCTCTCTACCTCCGCAAGAAGAAGAGGAAGTTAACCAGACAGGACCCGTACGCCCGCTTCTCCGCCCTGCTGTACCGTCGTCCGCTGCAAGATGACCAGAAAGCCATTCTGGCCAGTATGGACACAGTGGACCCAGACCACGCCACTTTCCTGTGACGCCCCAGAGAGCAGGCCACACTCTTCCCAAAGCCCACTGGTTCTGCACTGAGTTTCCCCACCACCCCAGCTGTGCTTCATATCTACACCTCATCTTTCCACCTTTCCATGCTTTTTATTTATTTATTTTTCCCCTTTATAAAAATATTTTTCTCGGATCTCTCTCTTTTCACAAAATAATGCCGGTGGTAAGTGTTCCAAGGTTTTGCTCCAATGCAAGATTACCTCAGACAGAGAACTAGTCTCACTGGGATGTTTCTTTCTCTTCCAAAAGAGGCGCGTCAGCGTTTAAAGGCTCATGCATGTGGTTTACAGCTCTCGTTCCTCCTCACATTCCTGCACCTGTTTCATTCTGCCAATAGTCTTACTCTGTCTCAGCAGAACCCAGGGTTCTCAAGCGTAGGCCAGATATACCTCAGAGTCACCCGAGACTCATCAGCGCAGCACTGCTGGACAGACAAACATTCTGTAACCTCCTTACAGTGGAACACGTGGTTGCGTTTCTTTTTAAATATCGTTTCTTATCAGCCGTCATTTATGTTAAATATTATTACGTTTGAAATATTTTAAGGCAGACTGACTTACGCTCTTATTGGTATTTTAATTATACCACAGCATTTGTTAAAGTTTCTATTCTGACTGATTAATTCTCTAGAACAGTAGTTCTGGCTTAACTATTGGACTTATTCTAATATTTTACCATTTTAATATTAGCAGCGTACGTACAGTAGGGACTTTGTAATGGTTGAAATGTTAAAGCTTTCTATAAGGAGACGTTTATTCCCAAACGTCAGAGTTTTGGAAATTGAGTGCATGGAAAGCTGCATTTCTTCCAAAAAAGGATAACTAGACCTGTTTTAACAGGTAGTAACTTGTTTTACACTGTTCCTGATTATTTGACGTAACTCTAATGGAATGCACTTTTATCATTAAAACAAACTTGGGTGTGGTAAAAGTAACTCCACTTTGTGCCAGGTCACCTCACACCACTCCGATTATTTTCATATAACAGCATGCTCCATCAGGTTGTATTCCTTACATACAGTAATATGCTTTATGTGTGTGCAGTGTGGTCTTTTTTTTTTTACTCATCTGCTCCTCCATGGTTTGGAATGATCAGTATTTCCAGTATTTTCGGAGGACAAGTGAATTTTCTTTCTAATCAATCATCGCTTTTCCGTTAGCCGAAGAAATGTGAAGACAACAATACCGTTAAATATCCCGAATTCATACCGAGAAGGGAACGAAACCATATCCAGAGGTGTGCACAGGTTACTTTCCACTACAATCCAAAGCTGCTATGGGTGTACATGATTCTGGGTCGGTGTTTTCTGTAAATAAGCCTTTTGCATTGGAGCAAAATCTTGGTAATCACTGTGATGTACCGTCTCAAGTCTTGATTTTGTGAGCTTCTTTAAAAAAAAAGAGAAAAAAAGAAAAGTAATTACCATAATAAAAATACTACAGTCTGTTAAATCAATAAAATTCGTAAAAGTATAGTGTACTGTGAGAAGAGTAGGATTTTGTGCCATAATTATGCTGTAGTATTTTGTCCCCAACTTTGACCGAAAAAGACATATTTAAGCCTAAGTAGGGCTCCTGAATGCTTGGATCCAATTACTTTTCCTCCTTCCTTCTTTTTTTTTGTTGGTTTGTTTAATTTGTTTCAAATCGAAACCTACTGCCTTTGTGGGCCATTTTTGTAGCCTTTTTTTTCTTTCGAGGTTTAACCTGGCTGCATGTAAAAGCAGCACCCTAGCTCCTGTCTCTCTCCTCTGGAAAGACATTATGGGAAACGCCTACGAGAAGACCAGGCTTTCCCATGCGGCCAAAGTTTTTTATTCTATATCTATCATCCAAGGGTGCTTCTTTTCTACTGGTTAATATGTATTCTCATTGTCAGGAGAAACATATCTGGGCTCATGTATGTTCACTTCGGCGGCCAGTCATTAAAGGTGGATGTTGCTGGTGGCGGTCAGCAATGGTGCTCTACCTGTTTCGAATTATTTTGTCCCTGCTAAAAAAAAAAGCTCACAAGGGCGTAGGCTGGATTATTAGCATCGTTTCTCGTAATGGGGACTCCAAATTGAAGCTAAGCCCCTCCCAAAGGCTAATCAGTACAATACAGGCATATTCAAAAGCCTATTTTGGGTGCTATCAAACTTTGGGAGTCTTCAGACTGTAATCACTTGAAATCGCTTAATTTCTCTAGGTTGATCTTCCAGCAGATGTTGCTGCTGCTTGTCATTTTAACACCGCAGTATTTGACGTTTTAGGATTTCAACATCATCCAAGCGTTGGATCAAACTTTCAATGTTTGCTGTGGCATCTTGATGGTCAATACTTACTGTCCATCAAAATGCTTTCTTTTTTTTTTTTAAAGAGTTAAAAATATTTCCTCATTCATACTTGACTTACATCTGGGTGCTGAACGTGATCACCGATTTGCATTTATTATTTTAGCTACACTGACAACAGGCTGGGGTGTACCTCAGGTGAGTAAGGGCACTTCCTGTTGGAACGGTTATGAAGATTTTCCATTATTTTGTCATGAATGCACTTTCTTAAAGAAAAAAAAAACACACACACACACAGGAATACCTTTGACGTGTTCCATGCTTTTGTGAGACCAGCGCATTACAAGTGTACCTGCATAAGCATTTGTGATTATTTTATTTCACCTGGACTGATTAACGTCAATGTCAATTCATCATCTAGAGCTTTTAGATATACTGCACTGAGCTTGATTTTTATTTTAATTTTTCGGTATTTTTATTTTGCACCGAGCTATGCGATTGGTTCAGATCACACCACTTTTAAAGTTCATCTGTGAATGTTGTTGTTTTTTTTTTTTTTTGCAAAGAATATCCTCTGTGTAACTGTTATTCCATTTGTAATTTAAGTAAATGTCTGATTAGATGAGTTACCCATGAAACACGTGGCGACACACACCTTTAGATAGGTCTTCACAATAGGTAGTTCATTTTTGAAGATGTGCTCCTCAAGTATTCATGAGACATTTAACTTGGTAATTTATTTTTTTTGGTCAACTATGGTGCTTTGTAAAAGATATAGAACTATTGAATTAACTAAATATTGTCCTTTTATGTTTCTTTCTTTTTCAAAAGAGTGATATATATAAAAGAAGAATATCCAAAATGCTAGGAATGTACTGTAATATGTCAAAATACTGTATATAATAGCATATATTGCACAATGTATGATAAAATTTTAGTAATTTTGAATAAATTGGACAATATATGCACGCGACTAAATATATTCATAAAACATTATCCCATATTTTGAATTCATTTTCTAACAGTTTGTTTGTATGTTACTTTTTCATGAGTACCATCACTTAAAGGCATCCTTAAGCGTCAAATAGACAAAAGAAGATATATTTCCATTTGACCCTGCATTTTTAGAATTCCTCAGCCTTTTTTTATTTGGCAGTCGTTGTTCAAATGTCAAAAAAGACAGGATTCGTTTTTTTCCTTTACCTAATCGGTAAAACTTTTGCCGAAATATAAACTCAACAGTATCTTCTGTAGCACCGTCAAGTTGTGTTTCTGCTTGTTGTGTATCTAGGCTATGTCAGGGCAACGCAGATTCTCCAGGAGTTTGTAGGTTCTTGAGAGATGTAATAAATGTAAAATAAATATTGGCTCAAAAACAATGCAAAAGAAGATTTGACAAAGCATTATCAAGTGAACACTTGAGCTCGTTCAGAAGCATTGTAGCCGTTGTCGAGTGACCATGACACTGACAAGCTATAACTTTGACTTTTTTTTTTATTGCATTGCATTTCTTTTATATGAAATCTATCTGTCCACAGATAAGAAACATTCTATTTCTTTATCATGATGATTTATTTCAAGATAAACGTTTTTTCATTCCAATCCATCGTTTGCATAATTTTGAATAAAACAGCCATCTTATTAAAGCTTGAGTCTTTGTTTTGATTGAACACAAACCATTTTCACATTGTTTTTGGATTTCTTTCTTTTCTTTTTCACATCCATGCATGATGTCATGTTTACAGATTTTTATTGTTTCATCTCGGATAGTATTTCTCAATTTTACATTTGTTTTACCAGCTACTGAATGAATGTTGATTTATTTTTCTCATTTCAGTCTACACCTTGTTCTTAATATCCCCTCTGTAAGGCGTTGTGATGAATTCTAAAAGAATATATGCATACAGTAAATGTACATTTCTCTACCGAGCTTAAATATATAGTGATGACTTTTTATTCACTGATGCTTAGCTTATTAAACAAAATCTTGGCACTTTCCCTGTTATATTATAACAGATTTTTTTTTTTTAAAGTGAGATGTTTAGGGACATGTTTAGCATGATCTTTCAGTTTTGTTGAATGCTATTATCCAGAGCTGATATGTTCTACAATGAGTGCATACTGTATGAGAGATGATTTTCTTAAATGAAGTAGATTATTTAGTTATGACTATTTTCTTTTTACATATCACTTGTAGGCGATGTTGATGTTGGGGGGAAAAAAAACACGCCAACATTACCTGTTATCGGATGGCCATTAAGTCATTTCTCATAACACTAGACGAAAAATATTAAATAAATTAGAAATAAAAATAATATTATAAAAATTTTGTCTTATTAATTAACATTTGGTGTTAAAAATATGATTGGAAATCAGCTTACTCTTGTGACCGTATCAAAGGCAAAACCTGAACCAAATCAATTCATACAGAACAATACCGACGTTTGGCTTTATTATTGTTACCATATTAAAAATTCATTTATTTCTTAAAAATTAAGGCATGTTAAAAGTAATCTTGTTGTTGGAGTGGTATCATGAAGGAAATATCATTTGCACCTTTAGTATTAGGGATGTGAACATAGTGTACCTTTAAAATAACTTCACCTCGCTTGTCTTTAAGAGCCGTTGATGGATCTTTTAAGATTTACTCTAAAAGCTAATTAGTAAAAGAAAAAGATTAATGATAAATATTAGGGGGAAAAAAGTCCCTTAATGACATCACTCCAGCAATAATAATAATTTAAAAAAATTACAATCAGGTAGCATTATTTCAAAGAGGCCAAATGTATTTATTTTAACAACACAAAAGGATTCAGTTCCCCCTGAAGTGCTTAACATGTAAAAGTATTATATTTAGACATAAAAAACTAAATTTAAACAACGATCAAGGTGCTTACTTTAGGCGGAGAAGGGGTGAGGGTCCGGTATCAGCACAATGTGGCGGCGCGTGGCAGAATACGAGACGTCAGTCCTCCGTGTGCTTGCGGGAAATACATAGAAACGATCAGGAACTTAAGCTGACCGCAGATACACACAAAACAATAGAACTTTTCACGAGTTGTAAATAAAAACTACATATCTTGCAATATATTTTTGTACACAAGAAATCGATGCACACTGTGGATATTGTTATGAACGACTAAGGAGTCATTTTATGATCTGTATATTGAACAATGTGAATAATAATAATAATAATATTGTGCGTTAGATTTAAGAATTATGCGAGCAACATGATTAAAGAAAATTAAAAATATATTTTAGGGGAATTTGTTTGCTTATAATACATATAACTCATCTTTATACACAGCTCTGCGTTTAGGAATTTTGAACGGTGAAAAAAAAGAAATTTAAAAAGAAAAAAAATCAGAATTATGATTATTTTAAACTTCTCCATTAGGACTTATTTGATAAAATGTTCAACTTATTTTAATATCATCAATCTCCTTTACATTAAAACTTTTAACTGTGGAAAAAAAGTATTCTGCTTTGGAGTTTGTATCATGATTTATTTGTAACAGTTTTTCTTAATTTTTTTTTCAATAATTTTTTTTTTATTGTTTGTTTGTTTAGTATTTCTCACAAACACAGCCGCAATGCATTATTGTCCTATAACGCTTTTAAAGTCGATGATGTGTCTGCGTAGCCTTACTGCCTCATTGACTTTAATTGTGTTTGCCTGGTGGGAGGGCACACCTACAATATGTATAGCAGCACAGTGTAAGATATGTGTAATCTGTATTCTTCTAGTAAGCAGACTGAACAAGTAGAGATATTTTGGCAGTGTACTGTATGTATAAAGGACAGATATTTATAGCTACAAATTAAAAGAACATCGAATGATCTAACTTTTGTAAAAGGTAAAAGAAAGTGTGATCCAACTTTGATGTCCTGTTTATGAGAAAAAAAAAATGTATGTTTTTTCTGTCGTGACGGTAGCGAAAGTGTGGTTATTAGCGATCCGACAGATGCTACAAACTGCTTTTGTAGTACACCTGTAGATACTGTACTCTTACAGTCAAAGTAACATTTTATAGAAACGTCAGTGTGGTGCGTCTTCACTAGACATCCCATTGATCACATTATGACTTGGTGCTATTTTTGATCCATTTTGTGGTCTAGACAGGAGATGACTTCGCCGCAAATGTCACATGCTACACATATTCAGACTAATATGAAGACCTAGCCTACAGTATTTGTTAACATTTGATGCAACAAAAAAAAAAAAACTTAAATGTAGTAATGCAGTGTTAGTAAAGACATGTACCAAGTAAAGAAATAAGATGTGATGCTTACAAAACTGCTGTAAACAAACTCTTGTCAAAAACAAAAATGAGCCTGAAATATGAAGAAAAAAATAAAAAACATTATGAGAATACATAGCATGTACATTGCAAATTATACATAAAAAAGCAGGGAATTTTTACAAGTGAAAGTAAAGAGGAAGATAGGAAGAAAGCGACGAAGGAAGGATTGTCACAACTGAATGGAAGGAAGACCGAAAGGAGGGGAAATAGGAAAGACGTATTTGTCACAAAGGAAGGAATGATTTGTAAGAGCATGTAGTTCAGTATATAGGAAGGAAGGAAGGAAGGAAGGGCATAAAAAGGGAAGGAAGGATTTTAAATAACTGGAACGAATAAAGGAAGAAAGGAAATAACAAAAAAAAAGCCAACCAAAATGAAGCACGGAATGAAGGAATAATTTGTTTCAATCAAAAGGAAGGAAGGAAGGAATGATTTGTAACAACCGGAAGGAAGGAAAGAAGGAAGAATTTGTAACAATGAAATGAAGAAAGAAAGGAAGAATTTGTAACAACTGAAAATAATTAGGGAAGGAAGAATTTGTAACAACTGAAAGGATGGAAGGTCGTAAGGAATAATTTGTAACAACCAGAAGGAAGGTAAAAAGGGAGGAAGAAAGGAATAATGAAAGAATTTGTGACAACTGAAAAGAAGGAAGGAAGGAAGGAAGAATTTGCAACAACTGAAAGAAAGAAAGTAAGAATTTGTAGCAATCAAATGGAAGGAAGGAAGGAAGGAAGGAAGGAATTGTAAGAACAAAAGGGAAGTAGGAAGAATTTGTAATAACTAAGGAAGTAAGTTAGGAAGTAAGGAAGAATGGAGGAAGAAAGAATTTATAACAGCTACTGTAAAAGGGAGGAAGGAAAAAAGAAGGCAAGGAAGGATAATGTGTAACATCTAAAAGAAAGGAGTAAAAGAAGGATTTGTAAAAACTAGAACTAACTTGGGAAAGAAAGGAAGAGGAAAACAAAAAAGGAGGAATTTGTAACAACTATAAAGAAAGAAAGAAATTCTTCTCAGATCATCATATATGTAGCCATTCTATTCTCTATCCATAGATTTGCAGTCACAGTATCATGTGCAATGCAACTGTAACTACTGTTTTTGCTCCAGTTGTTGTCTAGGGCATTTTGCAGCTCTTCATATTCACCCTCTCTGGACTACATTTAGATTTTCATGTCTTTCATTTTACTGTAACTGACCTTTCTGTAGACTAAGGACAATTCTAATTGTCACACTTTAAAACTCTGGCATAACTCTGGTATTAACATGAAAAATATAATTTCACAACATGATTAAAAGTATATTTTAAAAAGTATAATATTTTAATATACCTCGTTTAAAACATCAAAAAAGTATTTCGTCAGTGGTGAGTTATTTTAAAGTAAAATACCTTATTTAGTTATCGTTTAACTAATTAACTTAAAAATGAAATATTTTTGTCTGAAAAACATTATAATGCAAAAGTAAATGATAAATATAATGGTTTAAAGGTTATGAGTCAGATAGAATGTAAACGATTTCATAGTATTTTACTATATTTCAGTGAGAACAATTGTATAACAATCTTTACCAACACAACCACTAATCAAGCCAAAGGGCCATTCTTTTAGCCACCGTGTCTTTGTGGTGTCTATAGACCTTCTGTTGGTTAGTACAGACTCTGTGGTAAAGAGAGCAAATGTATTTACCTAGTAACTAATTTGTGTATTCGTTATTCATCTATGTGATTACAGTAGTAGCCTGAGGCTATTCAGATCTGTAGGAATGTGATTTAATTGATTATGAATTTGATTTAGGATTCAGTGATTCGGGACTGTTGGCATATGATAGAGGAATAAGTGATTTAGCAAGTCAGGATTTGGGGAATGTGATTCAGGATTCAGTGATTTAGGACTCTGGGTAAGTTATTTGGGATCCGGTCCTGGGAATGTCTCTCAGTTCAGGCGTATTGACCTATGATTTAATACCATGCATGCCATTTGGAAAACAAAGAGCTCTTACATCTCAGTTGGCCTTTATTTCACATGCTCCATGCTGGGTAAAGCTCATTGGGTTGCCATGTTCAGATGCTACAGTGTTATGTAACCTTTACTCTGCTTCAGAAATGTTTTGTATTTTGATATAATAAAAGAATGAAAAGGAATGCTTACATTTGCACTTCTCTTTCTTTAAACACAGAACTCACCAGATCCCTCTGCAAATTATTCCACAGAAATAGGTTATTTCCTGAGGTTTTGAGAAAGTAATTGAATAATCATAATTTTATTTCCTGCAAACAAGCAAACTTCTGCAGCAGTTTAAACTAATATTTCCCTTAAATGCCCAGGTGGGCGAACTCATTTTGGATGATCATCTTTATTATCTGTATGTTCCCTTCACTCTCATTAATCATGTACAAATTGGCTTTTTAGCATGAAACACCTTTCAGCTGCATAGAAAACTACAGCAGTGGGATTGTAACATACCTTATAGCCAGGAGGGTGTGTAAATTGTGATTTCATCCTTTTCAACTACTACCAATAGACTATGGATGTCACATACAGTAGATTCTATGGATTACAGTTTAGAATTGACTTGAGTCTGAATACAGTGCATAACAAAAAATAAGATATGAAAAAGTTAAATCATTCAAAATTAAATATTACATTTCTAGATTACACATACAAAGTGAAATAATTTAGGCCTTTATTTTTTATTTCAATGATTACTAATTACAGCTCATGAAAATGAAAAAATCTAATTTCTCTAAATATTAGAATATTTCCCAAGATCAATAACATTTAATCTATACATTTGTAAGAAGCTCTCATTCAGATCAACTTAATTTATCTAATTAGCCTATATATCTGAGTATGTGACGGTTGAGCGTCCTACCCAACATTGGCAGCTTGGTGGTGCTTGGATGAACCTGTGACCTTCTGATCACCCACTGAGATAAAAAGGATTTTCAATACAGAAATTATGCAACTTTTCAAAACATGTTCATCTATGCACCTAGTGCTTGGTCAGGGCTCCCTTGGCACGAACTACTGCATCAGTGCGGCATGGCATGGAGGTGATAAGCCTGTGGCACTGCTGAGGCGTTACTGAAGACCAGGTTGCTTTGATAGCAGCTTTCAGCCTATCTGTATTGAAAAGGAAATTGGTAGCTTCATAAAGCTTTTCAGCAAATCTCCTGGTAGATGGCTGGTTTGACTTTGGCCTTGATAAACCCAGTGGGCCAACACCAGCAGATGACATTGCACCCCAAAGCATCACCATCTGTGGAAATGTCACACTAGACTTCAAGCAACTTGGACTCAGATTGAAGGACTTTTATTTCCAAATGAAATGCAAAATTTACTTTCATTCAAAAAGAGTACTTTGGACCAATGAGCAACAGTCCGGGTCAGCCCCGGTAAGATGCATCTGACATTGTCTCTGGTTCAGGAGGGGTTTAATACTAATCTCCATGAAAAGGCTTTGATATGGCACCTTCTTGTGGAGTGTGTCGATGATGGTCTTCTAAACAACTGCCAAATCAGTAGCTCAAATCTGAGGCGGGAATCGAATCCTTATTTTTTTATTAATCCGAATTTATTTATTTTTTTTGTAAATAGCATTCGTGTCAACTGATGAAGGGGTGTATAAATAAATAAATTAGTTGGTAAGTAAATAAGTACGTATTTAGTATTAGTAAGCAATAATGTAGTAAATATAAACCTGAAGCTAACGTTATATTAGCTTTGAAATAAATAAACAGTTTTGAATGGATGAACAGGAAACAGGAATGATGTATTAATAACACTGTTATAACTTTAGTCATCATTACACGCTTATAGACATGCCAGCCATACAAATACAACAATTTAACGAGTATAAATATTTCGTTAAGAGTTGAGGTGCTAAACGGAATCCACACACTGCGCATAGATACGTGTTGTAATTCCCGTCTTATCTCTTTGGGTCGTGACGTCACGTCGGCCGCGCGCTCTGCCTATCAGTGCGCGTTCACGATTCGATTCGAAAAGTCTCCCGTTGCGAGGTGGCGGTGCGCGCGCGGTGTCCCCGAGACCACCTTGTGTACCGGTTTATTCTGGGTTTGTACTGTAGATTAACGGAAAAAGCGCGCGCGGGTGAAAAAGCGAGCGGTTAGCTTTAAAGTTGATACACGGCTGTGTGTGTGTGTGTGTGTGAGAGAGAGAGAGAGAGTGAGTGTGTATGAGAGACAGAGAGAGAGAGAGAGAGAGAGAGACTACAGCAGGGCAACACAAACAGCTGCTCGGTTGCTAAACACAACGCTAGCCTGCGTGCTGTCCTCGCCGACACCGCATGAGCTCCTTCTCCGAGACGAACCGAGCTTGTTTCAACATCTTAGCTGACTATGAGACGATGTGGAGCCGGATTTCTCCTCTTGGTTTCTGCTAAGCCCCTGTGACATCCATATCTGCAATCTATAAGACGCAGGTAAGCAGCAACCTCACTCAGCTCTGCCCGGTTCCCCCTGTTCCCCTCCTCCTGAGTTCACTTGTTTGCTCACTTTGTTTGAACACAATTGATTCAAGCTAGTGCTCACTGTTCACAACAGACCTGTTTGTACTGGTGCAGCTTATTTAGATCAGAACCTCTGCTAGGATGTAGGCTAGTTTCAGATGGTGTTGCTGGATGCATTGTATAAAAATATATTTTAATTTGTAATAGTCAATTATCTTTCATTTTTATACCCAGCAATATTCAATACAGCATGAAAAGGTCTGGTTTCTTAATGGAGAAGCGTGTGATGGGTCGTGGAAGCTGTTTAGACCTGCAGAAAGGAGATTGAAAAGACTGGTGCTGCTGGATAAATTGTCTCCCTGATGCATTGATCACACTTTCCAGCACAATACCCATCAGAGCTTTGGGTACATAATGCGGCGCTTGTACATGATCTGATGCGAACTTGATAACATCTACGATTTGTGTGTTTCGGAGATCCTCAGAAATGATAATGTCTTTCCAGATCCCGAGTCAGACTAGAGATAGTACTAGTCTTACCAGTACAGGATCAGTGCTTTGCAATCGTCTTTAAGCTTCAGAGGCTCCATCAGTTCTAGTACAATCGTGGATGAATCATCTGCGGTCACCCGAAACAATATTATCACGATACTTAACGACTAATTTAATTTGTATTGCGGTTCTGTTAGTATTACGATCTTGTAAACATGTTTAATCTATCTGCATTTTATTTTTTCACACTTACGCTACGATTCTAAGCAAACATGCCAAATAATTTGTTCGTACCACACAGGATGCTGCCTGCCAGTGTGACTCGTTTGCGGGGGGGGGGGGGGGGG
>JAQQZT010000011.1:8763204-8774115 GCA_030068275.1 Clarias platycephalus
CACACACACACACACACACACACACACACACACACACACACACACACACACACACACACACACACACACACAGGGCTGAAGTGAGCTGAGAATGAAAAGCATTTCTTTTGGCCCCTAGAAGACATTGGCATAAAGAGATGCTTTGGAATTCTCTTTGGTATTCTTTGCACCCAAACAATTCCCGCATTGAGAGAGGTCAGTGGAGAATGTCTCGAATCCTACACTACAGCCGTAATGAGAATACACTGACGATGAAATTTCATTCAGGATTCAGTAGGCATTGTGCTGAGTTAAAGCCATAGTATGTGTAACGAAGAATCTATGGAGACACCTGATATCTGGTGAACTAAAGCACACAGAGATCTCTGTATGTCTGTGTTTGCATGTAAACAAATAGCTCTGAGATACAGGTCTCAAATGTAATAATACACAAATGGAGACAGGAAATAAGTTTGTTCATGCAAACTAAGCCTCTGGACAGTAGTGTTTCTCTTCAGATTTTTTATATGCCGTATGGAACCTACACTTTGTACTCTAGACTGCTGTGCAATACTTATGGATAGTCAGGTATGGATAAGTGAATAATTTATTAGTTGAAAACTTGTGAAAACTTCACAAGCGTGTGGGCATGTGAAAACTTCCCAGTCCCATGCTTTGGTTGCACAGAAGCATAATTGAATTGGCTTAAAAAAGAAAGATTCCTAGCTAAGAAAAAAATTGTATACTCCGAATGGCCTAATATATATTAGGTTCTTTTCCTTGGACTCGCCTTCACTCCCCATGTGCATCAGTATCCCTGGGCATGAATGACTCTGTTGGAGTTTCACAATGGCAGGGAAACATCTTGACAGGTGCCATTGTAATGAGACAATAAATGTTTTTCATGTTGCCTGTCGGTAATTAAAATGTTTTCACTGATCAGTTAATAAATGACTCACATTGTGTTTAAGCCATCGACAAAAAATCACTTAATAGAGAGTATCGCCTAAGACCTCAGGAGCTTTCTCTTTAATGCACATAAAGTTAGTATTCATTGTCTAGTTAGTATCTTCTCTCAAATTGTTTAACTGCAAGTGTGTTCTGCTAGAAGGACAGGACAGTTGATGACATCTGCATTTCGTTTTGCACCGTTTGGCAGTTTTTCACATTCCTGCAGTCATATCTCATCCGTGCCAGTAAATCGGACTAGGAGAGCTGATGTGTGTAGTGCTGCAATTTTGCTCAGGTAGTGTGCTCTGTAGTTGTAGCATTAAAGTGAGCTTGTTTTGCATTTACATTTACGCCATTTGGCAGACGCTTTTATCCATTTGGCAGGCGCATTTTACACTATTTTTTTTTTACCTCATTAATGCACCTTAAATTGTAAACAGTGTATCAGTTTTTTGCTCCTGGTGATTTTTGCTTGTTGCTTATTTGTAGTAATGTCTGTGAACTGGCTGCTGTAACAATACAATTTCTCTTTGAAATTAAAGTTATCTATCCATCCATCCATCCACTAGGTTTTATTCTCCAACCATGGAGGTGGTAACCCTGAAGGAACCTATATTCTTGATGTTTAGAGGTTTAGTAAGTAGCTTACAAAATAAGAGTTCTCCATAATGTCGATCTGGTCTGAAGGGTTTGTTGTACTTCTGCAGACATTGAGATGAATTTCTTTCAATCCTGCCACTTCTTCAAGTGTTTTTCAAGTTGGTAAAAGAGACACACTATTTCACTTATCTTTTGATGACTTCATTAATGTCTTAAATAATCCATAAACTCATATACTTATATAAATCAGGTTACATAATAATTAAATGTTAAAACCCCAAGGTTCCATCTGCAATTTCTGCCTTGCGCTAAACTTTGGGGGGAAAAAGTACTGCATGTCATTAAGCTGTCATCTTGCAGCACATTTCTAAAACACCACCAGCATTATTCACAACAAGCTGAGTGCCTGATCCTCCAGCTGTGGGTAGAAGCAATTTGAGCAATGAATCATCAGCCAAGAATCTTCTCCTCTCCTGACAACTATTGCTTATTATTCTTGTTGATTCTAATTTGACCGAAATGCAAATGGAGGATATGCAGTGCTGCTTTCTCTCCAGCCCATATGCAATGACTCAGCATTTGAGAAAACTGTCAAAGTTGATGTGGCTTCAAAAGGAAATGCTGTAGTTAGATGAGTAGATGATGATGATAATGTTGATGATGATGATGGTGGTGGTGGTGATGCAGTAACGATGTTCTCTCCTCCTATTTTTGGCATCTGTGCTTCTGCAGATTTGCACATTTTTTATCCTTGGTATCTCTCTAAATGCATTCGGTTTGGGAAAGCCATTAGATTGCACAACCAGGCAATAATGCCAGACGTTTTTTTCCTGCCATTGAAATGCATTGACCTGTTTTGCATCCCCGCATTGAGAAATATAACAGTATTACCAAATCCTTATGTATTTAGGTTTCTTCCATGTGTTTATATTAACCTTGTCTCTGTGACTGCATGCAGAAATCATGTTATTGAGGAGCCAGGTAAATAAACGCAGCAGTGAAAACAGTCACTCTGCCTAAAGCTGTCTAAAACCTTGCAAGAATGTGCGTATTTTGGCATAATGTGTTCAACTAATTGCCACAGTGAAACAGACATAAGGCTCATCAAATCTTTTTATAATCAGATTCTGGTTTAGTGTCTGGATTTTTTTTCTGCTCTAACATTTTTGTTAAAAAAGAGAAAAGCATTTACATACTATGTATAGAGCTGTTGTGTGTGACACCAGACCTGCTGCCATTTTGCCTTGGGTTTTACAACGCTGGACAGTTCTTGTGCATGGGAATGTCACAACATATGAGGTAAAAATAAAAATTAATTTAGAGTACATGCAGGAGTTAAATTGCACTATTAGGCTTCTCATGGTATTATATATCACTTATTCTCAAATCACTAATTTCTCAAACCTTAAATTAGAGGGTTTTTTTCAATGCAATATTTTGTTGCATCAGTTGTATCATACACAATAAATAGCGAAACGCTAAAAACCACGATGCCTAGGTGCTGATTCAATTAATTATTTATGATTTTATGCATATCCCAATTCAATATTATATTATTTTCAGGTTTTGTTACAATTTTAAGAGATTGAACCATTACAAAATGTGAAAACTAAATTAAACATATGTAATTAAATATAGCTAGTTCTTTAACATTAGTTTTAAACAATACAAACTGACTTCACACACAACAGTTTACTAATTTAACTTAAAATTATACATTTTTACTGAGTAGTACATCTCTCTGTCATCCCCCATAATTATTATTTCTAAACATACTTCGCAAAAAAATTCACTCCTATCACATGGAATGCCAGTGTGTAAATAAGTCAGAGTGTACCATTTGTATGATCATAAAGAAACTGTTATCACCTCAAATGCCTTCAAAGTCTCACGTGTTCAGCAGTTGTGAGCATGTGGCCGTGCCAGCTTCTAACGCAAATGTTTCGAGACTAATTACTGCATGTAGTAATTTGAGATTGGTGTAAGCATGATGAGTGGGTTTTGAGAATAATTCGATTGTAGAGTTTGGAGAAGAAGCCAGATCTTTTTAATGCCAACAACTTTAAATAATTTATAACGATAAACGATATAAAAATGCATTTCTGTTGCACCACTCAGAAGCACTAGGTACAGAATTGGTTATATTCAACATGATCGATCATGGCTGATCGAGCTGAAAAATAGCCAATTCCGGTCACTGGCTGATCGACCGGTGCATCTCTATTATAAATGTAATAAATCATAAAAAAATTGATTTTGGGGCCAATGCTGCGATACATGAATCACAAAGGAATCACAATTTTATGAAATAACTGAAAAGTATAAACCATGCAGATTTTTTTTTTGCTTAAACAGCATTTCAGTTTTACTAAATTAGTAAGACGTTAATGCTAATGAGTTAAGCGGTACAGTGGCATAGTGTTTAGCACTCTGGGGTCGAGGGTTTTATTCCTGTCTGTGTGTGGGGTTTACATGTTCTCCCTGAGCTTGGTGGTATAGAATGTGAATGAATAAATGCTAGTTTAACATTAGATTATGCTTGATGAGCTAGCTGTACATATCACCATATTGTTACTCTTCCAGTGCAAATTTAGGCAGCAGTTCATCACCATTTGGCTTGGCGGTGTTACCTGTGGTGGGCATGACTGCCAGACAAAATTGTGAATATTTCGATCATGGGAAGAGTTCTATAGATGACAACAGCCATATATTCAAAACATCCAAATAACCTGCAACAAGGAAAATTAAACAAAAAGAATAGAAGAGAGTGAATGAATCAGTGATTGTATTAGCGTTGATGTGAGCATGAATCGAGATTAGTTGAGTAATGAGAGGACGAAGAAGTGTTTGCTTAAATGCCATTGGTGACTTATCTGTTACCATAAGCGATGAGAGAAACTGGTACAGATGATTAAAATGAGAATATTGTAACTTTTTTAGTACATTAGTCATGGTTATAATTGTAGAGTTTGGTGGACTGTCTTTCAGTATAATTGGAAGGAACTTTAGCTAGGACTGTACTTTTTGCAAAATGTGCAAAAACCCACAGATTTTATAACTATATGTACTAGAAAAATGATAGTGTCAAAGATTTTCAGTCAGTTATGCACTAAACAGATTCTGACTCTTAACTTTTGAACTGTTTATGCACCTTGGATAAGTGTGGTTGCTGACAGTCTCACAGGGTTTGTCTCACTGCATGATAAATTGTACAACAACTAAAGAACAGCGTATAGCAGAGAACCGTTGCACAATTCAGCACCTTTAATGGTGGGTCTTTTATCTATCGCTGTCGATATCTGACGTAGGCTTGTAGTCTACATTTTTGCTAATTAGTCGATAGGTCATGTAGCTGGCTAATTGCTAGACAGTTGCTGGTCTATTGTGCAGCCTGTTAATTGAATTTTTCTGTTTAGATTTTGATGTATTAGCTTTCTCAGTACCAGTGTACTGCTGTTAAAAAAGGTCATTTTCCAGTTCTTGGAATTTGCAAGCCTACCCTTTAAAATTGTGCGGCTACATAATTGATGCTTCCTCCTGAAGTGCTGCCAGTATCTACTTTATATGAGTTTGGATATATAATTTTTTTTCTAGGAAAGGGAATCAGTTTTCAGGGTATAGATTGTCTAAAAATTAAACATGTTTAAAAAAAGTAAAACACAAACATTTTAATGTCCAAAATGGTTCAGTAAGATTTTGAAGTTGAAAAAAATGTCCTTGTTAAATGAATGTCATACAACCAGTTTAGCTTTTATAAACTAAAGATAATTAGCTTACTGTCTTATCTTTTAGCTTATTGTTGCGGTCATGACTTGCATGAGAGTGTATTATTCATAAATGCTTATCTATATTGTACCTTGGTGTCTTAAAAAAAAAAAATCAACCGTTCAACTTTATTATTGAGTAACGAAAATGGAATTGGGTTTTTTGTTTATTTTGCAGGAATTTTCCAAACAAACCCTTGAGTAAAACTGTTGACAGAATCAGGGCACATAAAGTTGGTAACAAGGAGAGCAGATTATTATACTGTGTGATAAAATCCTTCTTTTCCACTCTTACATTTAACACCGATATCTTCTCCTTCCCACATGTTTAACAGGTTTAATTTAGAAATGGTGAAAACCTGAAGCAGAGGATTTTGCTTGCAGGCTTTCATTTTATTACCTACAGACTCGATCATGTGTCTGTTACAATATGAATAAAAAGTCAGAGTATAAAGTTACAGTGATCCTGCCTTAAGTGCCACAAAAGCAGAAATCATCATCTTTCACTGTTCATTCCCTCCCCCAGGGTGCGGCCTAGTCAGAGTATGGATTGTGTCTCATAAAAAAGTTATTAAAGATAGAGCATATTAATTATTCATCACAGTCAGCCAGTAAAAAAACTGGCCATGTCCATGTTTTGATTTTTATAGATCAGTGCCAAGTTCTCAATCAAATAGCTTTTCTTCTCTATATATGAAGCAGATGTGAGACACTCAGAGACAGGGTATCTCATAAATTATTAGGAATTAATAATAAGGATTTAGTTTTCAGTTAGAATTGTGTTTTTTCTATGGTTAGATGTTTTTCATTATTATAGCATAACATTGCTCCCACTGAAACCTGACTAAGTTGGATTTTTTTAAAAAATAATAATTAGTGTGGTAAAAATGCAGCGGTAAAATGCTCACCCCATCATCTGGGAGCTGATTGGCTGATCTCTTTTAGTGGGGTGGTATGGGAGGCACTTGGTGCTCTCACATCATGCAAGCGGATAACGCATTGCATATGAGTGAGCGTTACGTGGTTTGGAGAGCCTTCGGCAATCAGATAGCTGGTAATAGTAGCCTTAGTGTGGGAGCGCCCTAGTGACGGGTGGGAATTGGATCGACTAAATTACTAAATTAGGGAGAAAATGGGGGGGGGGGGGATTCTGGTGTTAGAAAGTCATTCATACACTGTAGCGTGGAAGTAGGAATGTGAAATTTGATAACAAAACAAATATTCAGAAACTTGCAGGCATAACAATTAATATTTACTATTAAATGTTTAAATATTAACATGTAAAACTTTCCAAGTTATTTTATAATGATTTCAATTACTGATAAGAAAAATTTTCCCACTCAGGACTTTTTCTTGTGGAAGAAAAAAAAAAAGCAGTAAAAATTTATACGGAAAAGTGGCAGTCATTGCTTAAAATGATAAAAGAAAGAGAGAGAGAGTTAGAAAAAGATCAACGTGACCCGGCAAGCCAGCTAATCAGGTTATTAAACTATTGTTATGGCTTTGAATGACACGATATTGTTATTAAAGAGCAACTTCACATCCCTCCTTCTCTTTTACTCAGCTATTTCCAACAATTGAGAAAAAAGATCCTGGCATATATGTCAGTTTTCATTTAATTTTATTTGACTTTATATGTCTTATTTCTACATATGTATCACTTACACCTACCGATAGCAAACTTTTGTTGCTCAGAATGAGCTTTTTCTTGTCTCATGAGACTGAAATGAGCTGTCTCATTACAAGCTCGACTTTGTCTTTTCTATTTCTCCTAAACCCCACTTAGGAGAAAGAAAGAGACATAACTGAGACACAAAGCGAGACATAGTTTTGAGAAACATTTGAGAAATCTGAGATGTACATGAGAAACAGAACTGCATTTGAAAGAGAAGCAAATGAGCCATATATAAGACCATAATGAGATTAAAGTAAGATATAAATGAGATGCATGAACGAATTAGAAATATTATAGTTTTATTGAATATATAAAAAAATCCTCAGTTAAAAGCATACAGTGTAATAAATTTACAATTCACACAATATAACAGAAAATCAAGACACTAAATGATACAAAATGATACATGAGAAGATTGAGAAAAATGGCTAAAATCTCATTCAAGTCTCAAAGACGGCTCATTTCTGCATATGTGAGTTGCACACAAGACAAACGTAAACTGAGATTTAAAGGTAATGAGCCACATTTGAGACACCTTTGAGAAGATGTAGAACACGCCTAAATCTCATGCAAGTTTCAAAGACGGCTCATTTCTGTCTAGGAGACAAAGAAGAGATTAACATGAGATCTCATCTTGGAGTTTCTTTGCTATGGGTAGCCTCCATTGTTTACCGTGCACTGTTTACTTTGTGTGTTTTTTTTTTTTTTTTAGAGATTACCTCATTTCTCTCGTACTGTGCAGTACAAGCATATTAATTTATTGCCCTTTTTATTTTGGCATAGCGTCCAGTGCCACAGGCTCGTCTATGTTGTTTGATCAGATGCTGGCACTCGATGCCGCCCCATGCCACCAGCTGCCTTGGCTGCCATGAAGAGCGTCGGAGCATTTACTCTGTACCCCTGCTAACCGCAGAACCCTTAGCCTCCCCACTCAAAAGCTGTATTGATGTGCTGCTGAAGGCCGCTTCAATCATCTCTAATGCTGAGCCCGTCCTGGCTCCTCACACTCCTCACACTCCTCACTCTCACACACTGTCATGCCAAGATGGTGTCCAAGCCCCCATATGCTGGATTCCTGTGGCTTTTAATTTCAGCACATCCATTTAGATTTTGACCCTTCTGACCCTTTGACAAGTTTTGAGTACTACGTTCTTGTAAAAAGTGGTGATTTCATCCACTATATACTTCCTATCAGTTCTAACTAGTCGAGCTATGCTCTGTCCTCTCTCATCAACAAGACTGCCCACAGAATTGCCACTCACTATATTTATTTATTTATTTATTTATTTATTTATGTTTACCATTTTGTGTAAAGCCTAGAGTCTGATCACTGTCTGTGAAAATCTCAGGAGATTAGTAGTTTCAGAAATACTCAAGCCAGCCCATCAGGCATGCTGTAGTCAAAGTCACTGCCATCATCAACCCAAACTTACCCCCAACCCCCCACCCCCCAACCCCAGGGATTTTAGGCATTGTGTTACTATGACATGGTTGGCTGGATTTATAACTGCATGAATGGACAGAGTACAGATATTCTTATTAAAGCTTTATTGTATCACAAACCTCGAAAAAAATACAGTAAATATCAAAATAATGACAAAGTTAAACAAAAAAAGTTGGACAGGTTTTACATAATCCTACTCTAGACTTGTGTGAAGTTTCTATGCAATATAGTGCAAGATGTTATGCAACATTGGAATAAAACAATATAGCTTAAAAATAGGAAACATACTGTACCTACTATGGTTCAGACATAAGTAAGAGTGATGGTGGGGGAAAAAACACAAAGTTATATTTTACTAGTAGTTTAATGGAGCCCACCTACATGCAATTCAATTATATCTGATCCTATAAATAAACAGCATCAAGACAACCTTTTTTCAGTGGAGTGCAGGAAAGAGGAGATTTGTCTCTGAAATGAACCCCTTAATCTTCATAAGTTCTGTATACAGCATTGCTGAAATATCTAATTATCTAAATCTTCAATTCAAATAGTCTTAGCCGCTTTCTGCTACTGTTTGCTGAGTTTATACTGAGCTCTTCAGCTAAGCTCACAATTGTATGTCTTCTCATCATGAGATCAAATTAAGCACATACGACTCACGAATTGTCTGGAAAGTCAAAGGCGTTTTTACATTAGAGCCCTGGGATCATTTCCGAGAACACTTGTCCGGTTCATTTTAATCAGCGAGAACACAATCGTTCCAGACTCGTAAACCGTTCCCGAGTCTGCTTAAAGAGTTGGATCAAATCATGGTAATTTGATCTCCTGTGCTTAAGCCTCAGAAGTAAGGGTATTTGAAATATCCTTCCACCGTGAATTCTTTCCCACCATCAAATGAGATATATGGATTTCAAGTATACCTGAGCACAGAAGTAGATCGCTGTTTAGACGTGACATCAGTGCCATCGGTCTCCTCCTTTTTTTTTCCAGAATTATCAATAATATTAAACATAGCATAAACGTTAACTTCCTTGTTCTCTTATGTTTAATGGCGGCTCACAAACCGAATAGGTACATACTGCCACCTGCTGTATCGGAGTGTATCGGAGATGATGAGTGTAAATACGGAAGTGTACCCGAGTACGGAGAACAAAAACAATGAACGTTGGCCAGAGGGGGGAGCAGTAGTTCTTGGGCACGGTACAAATAAATCATTTTCCATATTTAGTCAAAGGACCAGGTCTATTAAAAACAATCTTTATTGTCAATTCTTTACTGTGGTAATTGTGGAATATAAAGGAGAGGTTCCTCTCTTGTAAATCTTTTTTTTTTTTTTTTTTACTATAAAACCAGTCAGTGTTTTCAACTCTTTGTAATAAGGGAATTTGTGAATTGGAAAAGCTTTGATTGCAAGGAGGCTTTAAGGTTTCGTTAGCCTCTCCCACAGAGCTGCTTTTCTCTGCTCTGTCTTTTATGTGTGGTTAATCCCTGCTCAGAATTGAAAAAAAAAAAGACTGTGACAGTGTAGCATACTGATGGCAGTGCACTTAAAAGTAAAAGGAACTGCATTAGAAGAGAATTGCAATACACAGCTCACTATTCGTATGATTAACGATTTCCGTTTCCCTTCGCAATGAAGCTTCATTGTACTGATATATTAGTTGCTTTTACAGTTTCCAGGATGAGAAAGATAAGGATGAGCTGGCACGTCTGGATTCGTCAGGAAGCTCCTGTTGGAAGATCTTTTTTATTCTGCAGGACGCCTTTGAAGGGCAAATGTTCCTCTATATTAATTTTTTTCTCTGGCCTTCTTCCAACCCTTTCTCGTGTTGAGGTCAATCTTTTAGGCTATATATAGAGCGATTTGAAATAAAACATGTCTTTCATACCAAAATAGTGGCAGCTTTAATTCTGGTCAGTTTATAATTGACAAATCACTTTGGTATAGAAGGAAATAAAATACTTTGTGATGTGAATTTCAGGGTGGAAACAGTAACTTAACTTCTCATCCAGCTGTATCACATCATTCAGTTGCTGATTATAACCGCATACAAGTGTTTTTTGTTTTCCTGAATTATTTCCCGCTATTATTCTGTTCTGTCTCATAAATGCTTGGGACATGATTAGTACTTGGTACAAAGCTTCTCAATTGGCTAATGATATTCCTTACACTGTTACAGTGATAGAACTAGCTAGAACCAGTTAGCGGTTAGCACTGTCCGCTCACAACTCCAGGGTTGGGGTTAAACAGGAATAGGCTCCAGGAACCCCACGACCCTGGAAAGGTCAAGCGGTATAGATGATGAATGAATAAATATAAGAAAGAATAATTGAATGAATAAATGACTGTTACAAAATTTATGGACCTGACTGTACAGTCATTTATTCATTCAATTATTCAAGTATTCAATTATACAGCGGCCAAATGGCAAAAAACGCATCTTTGTTACAAAATTTATGGACCTGACTGTACAAAGATGCGTTTTTTGCCATTTGGC